>JAOWBN010024434.1:0-10515 GCA_028565015.1 Pinguicula moranensis
AGACCTAATTTAACTCTTATTAAAATTGGACCTTACCTAAGTAAGAAGCCCATACTAACTTAGTTCCTAAAAAGTAGAAAATTACTAATTACATTAAAATTCGAAAATCTCACTAATAAAATTAATGAAAATAATTAATGAAAATCAACACTTTTCATTTGCATATCCTAGCAGGGTCCGTGACCTCCCACATTTGCATCATCCCATAAGTTCGATCTGGTCTCCATAACTCGCGTGCCAACTTTCATTTTAAGAATAGTATGTTCAGAAATTATTATCTCACAATCGGACAGTTAGAACTTCATGTCCTTTTGTCACATTATGGATTAGTACGTCTTCTATCACTGGGTAACATTTCAATTCGATCGGAACACGTTCAGACCTCCAATCGCCAATAAAACCAAGGTTGTACAATGCTGCAAATAGCAGATCGGGACAGAGCAAGAGCAATCTATTCTAAAATTCATATCTCACGATCTGACCGTTAAAATTCAATCTCCTTTGCACACGAGGAGTCCCAATGAGTCTTCTGACTCCAGTTAATTTTTCAAATCGATCGAAATATGTTTACCTCTGATTGAAAGAAATCATGAAACTGCATTTTGCTATAATTTATATTGCACGGTCCAATTACTTTAAACCATGCAAGAATCCAAATCCGTCTCAGACCTCCAACAATCACATCATCCCTCCCTCCTGGGAAGGATTCGTCCTCAAATCCAAATCTTCAGGTGAATTAGAATACTCTGCATAAGTTGGTAAAAATATCAGAATTTTTATTGAAGATCGTGTCAGCACTGCCGAGAAAATTCGCCACATCCAAGTTTAGTTCCAATTATTCTCTGTTCTCTATTTTTATTCTCTATCAGATACATGTGGGGAAAATGTCAAGAAGACGTGCCTCTCCTATTTAAATAGCAGTTAAGGGTCTATGTACAAAATGCAGATGTCAATGCTAAAATGATCCTTTGATTTAATTGTTTGCTAATTATTCAAATTGGATGTTTACGTACATTTATGAGTGAAGAATATGGGAGCCTGAGCCTCAGCTACTGCTAAAGAAAAATGAACCACGAGATGAAAAGTATAACTATTAGCATAAAGTAACCCAATTTCACGGATCAAGTCCATTAACATATTATGGGCATCTTCAGATTAGATATGACAAGGGGGAGGGATATTGCAAGTAGAAGGCAATGGCGGAACTAGCACAAATATTAAGGGTGGGTTGGACCATAATTTTTTTTTTTAATGTTAAAATATTACCTATGTATGGGCCAATCCAAAAATGACCCCGGGCTGAAGCACGGGCTGGCCCATACATAGGTCCGCCCGTGGTAGAAGGTGTTTGGGAAGAGGCGGAGTGGATATGGGAGTAGTGTTAGGATCCGTTGAATCAAATCAAATTTACTACAAATAAGCCGTTAAAAGAAACCTTGTAGAATCAGTTAAACACTTGAGAAAATAGTAAAGAAAACGTAAAGTAAAGAACACTGAAGTTAAGTCCCGTGGTTCTTCAGAGTAGACTTTGAGTATATCCACATTGAGCACTTAATTCAGTCGTGGTTAGTTTATTGATCACCGGAGCAAACACTCCCTAAATTCTGAGATTACAACGTCAATAGCACTAAAATCACAACGATTCTGGCACATTTGCGTGTAAGCAAGTGACAAACACTTCACAAAGTGATCCTGAGTTGAAATCTGGTTTGAGGTTATAATAGATCGACTGAGGAACCAAGAGTTCTTGATTCACCGAAGAAACTAATGAAAAATCTCGAGAGACGGCAGAGAGTTGAGAGAGTCATATTTCACCTTTCAATGTAGACTGCTACATCTTCTTAGAAGATGAACGACGGATTCATCACGACAGTCGAAGAGGCTTTTTATTTGTAGGTCGTCGATCTCACTCAAGATCAACGGCTTGGATGTAGTACATTAGTCAAAGTCCACCGCCTTTTAGCAGTTGTAGGATCTGCTTTAGATCAACGGTACAAATTAATGTCAGATTAAAAGTGGAAATAAATATGATCCGTAGGATCAGACTTGAATATCCACATGTAGTGACTATGTGCATTGGATTTGAACAGAATAAATGATAGAGATTAATTCATTTAAACAGTGACAATTTGGAGACTTCACACTCATTAAGTAGGAAAGGAGGAAGGAATTGAGGGAATCAGAGGAGACATTTTTAAAAATAACTAAAAGATGTGCTTGCAAATATTCAACTACAGGACTGAGAAAAAGATAAATGGACATGGATGTTAAATATACACAGTCCAAAAGGCGTGCAGGACCACAATTGAGACGCAATCGAGCACTTTTGAACAAGAGGAGACAAACAAGCTGAAGGAGTTAGGCAACAAATTCATACCCAAAAAAGTCACTATATTCATATGGCTTGACTGGTACAGAGGTACAAGAATGACTACCCACAAAAGAAAACTTGAGTAAGAGAAAACATTATGTGTGAAGATCATGCTAACAATTGCACACTATGCATAAACAAATATATGTAAAAAGTGCAACACGAATTCTAGAGAGAGAGAGGGTCTGACCAATCTCTAGAATACACATAATTTTTTTTAGGTAATCTAAGATCTAGTAATAATAATAAAAGTTTGTACAAAGAAAGGAAAAGAAAGGAAAGGAAAACCAAATTTACAACTTTACAAAGCCTGAAGCTGACTAATCTAGTAAGCATCCACAAGTTAAATCTTTGAGAGTGATCTTTTTATATTTGTGCTCAAATCCATATCAGCCCTCAGTGTAGCTTAGGGTGATCAGGTGTATGGCTCCCCTAACTTCATAGAAGGTTACATAGCATCTCGGCATTCAATTGATCGTCATGAATAATTTTTCAGCAAGAAAAACATCATGGCTATCAACTTATCAATTCCACTTTTTATGAGGATATTAGTACTTAACGGTTTTGATTGCACAGCTACCCCTGTAATGGATGAGGGTACATAGATCAATGGCCAGTATAAAGATTACAGTCAAAGACTAACTTGTGCCTTGAGAGTAATGATGGTCAGCTTGAAAGCATTCCATATTTTGAAATGGTAGTCAGCTTGAAAGCATTCCATATTCTGAATTTTGTCTTGCTGGTTCATTTGTGGCAGTGAGAGTTGGCTGCTAGCTTCAGAATTCACATAAAGTTCTCAACAACTACTACCTATTTCCAACTTTTGAACAGTAAGAAATCAACGAATAGCCTTTAACAACATTAGCTACTCTACGAGATAGATTAAATCAGTATCAACAACAATATGGCAAGCAACCTTGACCATCCTCAGTAGCAACAACAAGAAACCACTCTAGCCCTTGTAAGCAGCGCTAATCATCATCAAGGGCAGCCTAAAGCTGATGAGTGGCAAACCGTAGTAAGAAACAAGCAGACCAAATCAGCACTCTCGCAGCCAGCAAAAAGAAAAAAGGAATTGTCAAGCTACATTTAAAGGTTGAGGGAGAAAACTGTCTTACCATGTGGCCAATATCCCGGAGTTTTGGACAAAGCATGACATGGAGCATTACTTCTCAAAGTATGGATATATAAGAGATGCTCATGTTCCACAATATCAAGATCGATTAGGCAGGCACTTTAGCTTTGTAAGATTCCTCCCACTGATACAACCAAAAATTTGGAGAACATACAGCAGGGCAGAGTGGTGAGCACTTACACTTTGGCAGTCATCCAAATTAGAACTAGGCAGTCACTAGTGCAAGAAAAAACAGCACTCAAAAGGAAGATCCCGCAGCCACGAAACACTTAAATCACAGGGCCAGGCAATATCCACTAGCAAACCAGGGGCTAATCTATTAAAGATTAAATTTGTACCTATGTTGGAGGAAACTCTGTGGTAAAGAAAATGTCTAGTTGCTGAAATGAAGCCATCAGGAGGTACTGACAAAGTGTAGTAAGATCTTAAATCAGTTGGCTACGAGGACGTACTGTTTCTGCAATGGAAGCTAGAGAAATTCTTATCAGCCTGCAAACAGAAGAGAAGAAATCACACTACTAGGTGACTATTTAATCTGGCTAAAACTAGGAATTACAAAGATTAGGGATGGTCTTACTAACAAAGGAGCAGGGCATGCCGTATGGGTCATACCAAAACTAAAGAAAATGCAAAGCCCAAACAATCCGAAAATTAGGGAGAGATACTGAATGTAAGTTACTACATTAGTGCAGGAAACTAGGCAAACAACAAAAGCAAGAAGATAGTAAAAAAGAAACTATCTGTGGCAGAGACTGCAAAACTACAAAGGGAGAATTTAAAGAAGACGGATTTTTATCGGGATATGGCGAATACTCCAAAAAAAGAGGAAGTGAGTTAGAGGGAGCAAAAATGCGCCACTAAAATAGCTAAGTAATCTTCTTGTGATATATTAGTTAGAGAGTTTGCAAATTTAAATTCCAAGTTGATGCATGGTTAAAAAAAATTGAAGCATGCAAAATTGTAGAATTAGGGCATGAGATAGAAATGAAGTCTAGTGCACCTATGGAAGAACTATTAATTTTAGTGGATCAACTAGAAGCTAGAGATCAAAATAATATTGAAATAATAATAAACAATTGAGACCGGAAGTGAATCGATAAAAGATTAAATGATCATTACAACATATAATGTAAGAGGGTCGGGGGATAGACAAAAGTGAAGGGATATAAGAAAAATATATAATTTGGAAAGAAAAGGTCCAAATGATATGCGTACAATAAACAAAGTCGAGCTCACTCAGTTCTCTAAACTGTGGTGAAATATGGCCGGCTAATAGGTTCGAATGGCGAGCAAAACATGCCGCCTTTAAATCAAGGGTTTTACTCTGTATTTGGGACCAAGGAATTTGTTAAATAGAAATAGTTGAGAAACTCATGGTATGGTGGGTTTAACGAGGGGGCGTTGAACAATAAAAAGAATATTAAAATAGTTAATATATACTCCCCTTGCAAAGCAGAAGAAAATAAACAGTTATGGTCGGAATTTCTAATAATGCTACAACAAGACCCAAATGGACTATGGTGCTTCTGCGGGGATTTTAATACAGTGCAAAATGTAGAAGAAAGGAAGCCTCTACAAGATAGTCCTACATGTGAAATGAAAGAATTTGATCTGTTTATTAGGAAATCAAATCTAGTAGATATGTCACTTCAGAGGCATTGCTTCACAAGAACAAATGAGTGATATACCTCAATTAGTCGGGTAGATAGATTTTTACTCTTCTCAGATTGGACAATCATATGGACAAACCTTCATCATATAGCACTCCTGAAACAAAAATCAGACCACATGTATGTAATGCTCAAGGAAGAAAGTATAGGCTGGGGATACACCCCATTCTTAACCTTAAACTGCTGGAATGAACATAAAGAATTCAAAACATTAATTATAACTTGGAAAGATGATAACCACAAGGGTAGGCGTGGATATAATTTGACCATGAAAATTATGAACTTGATAAAGAGTTTGAAGGATTGGAATAAGAATGTCTTTGGTCATGTAGGAAAAAACATAGATGCTAAGCAAAAGGAAATAAGTGATTGTGAAGATAAAGCATAAACACAAGATCTAACTGAAATAGAAGAAGAACAAAATAAAGAGAATAAAAAGACTCTTCAAATCCTACTTAATCAACAAGGCAGAATCTTATACCAAAAATTAATAGCAACTTGGCTTAAAGATGGAGAAGAAAACATAAAATATTACCATGAGCATATTAAAAAAGATTGTCAAAGAAATGGGCTAAGAGGGTTGAACATAAAATGTAAGTGGGTGGAAAATGTTAGTGAAGTAAATAATGAATTAAGAAATACTTCAAAAAACCATTATTCTACCGATTATTAAGATAGGATATACTTAGATGCTCATATTGCAAATAGGATAAATGAGGAGGCTAATGCAAACCTCATAAAACCATTTCTAGAGGAGGAAATTAAAGAAATAGTTTGTACATTTGCATCTACTAAGAGCCCAGGACCGGATGGACTTAATTTTTATTTTATAAAACGCCATTGGGAAGTGATAAAAAAAGATACAACAATTTATGAGAATGGTAAATTAATAAAAGGAATCAATTTTACACATATTGTGTTCACGTCAAAGATAAATAGTCCGGAGAGAATAGAACACTTTTGGCCTATATCATTACTAGGAAGGACATATAAAGTACTCGTGAAAATCCTCGCAAATCGATTACGGGTGGTAATGTCCAAAATTATCTCTCTCTACCATATGGAATTCATTAAAGGCAGGTAAATCATCGATGGAGTGATGATTGCCTATGAGATAATTGAAGAGACAAAGAGATGCAATCATAAAGCAATGCTCTTCAAAGTAGATTTTGAAAAAGCATTTGACTCAGTTGATTAGGGATATCTATTAAGAATGTTAGAAAAAAAATCAGCTTCTGGTGAATGGCAGTCCTTCAGAAGAATTCACTATGCAGAGATGCCTAAGGCAGGGGAATCCTCTGTCTCCCTTCTTATTCTTTATTTTAATTGAATGGCTGCATTTGATTATTGAAAAAGCAAAAAATATTAGTAAATGAAAACTAGTGCATCTAGGGAAATTAAAATATGCACTATCTCACCTTCAGTATACAGATGACACATTGCTTTTCTGTGAGGGGGATAAGGAAAGTGTGCTTATCATGAAGGACATCTTGAGATTATTTGAAATGACACCAGGATTAAAAGTAAAATTTTTCAGAAACTGCCTAATGAGAATAAATATATCAAACGTGGAATTACAAGACTATGCTAACAAAATAAATTGCTTAACAGCTGAGTTGCCTCAAGTGAACCTTGGTCTACCACTAGGCATAAACCTGAAAAAAAAAGTAACATGGCAACCAATAATAGAAAGAATAACAAAAAGAATTAAGAGTTAGGACAATATCTACCTCTCCTATGGTGGTCGGATATATCTCATTAAATCAACCGTCACAGGCTTGGCTAGATACTATTTATCCACATTTAAGGCACCAAAGGATGTAATTGCCACTATAAGTAGGATACATTCAAAATTCTTCTTATGGGGAGGTTTCACCTCTAAGAAAAAAAACCTATACATTAGATCACATGGGAGCTTATATGTCAAGCTGTTAGCAGGGGGACTTTGTATAAAGAATCTTGAATTATTCAATAACGTCCTATTAGGCAAATGTCTTTGGAATATCATGACTGACCACCATAAGGTCTACTCAGTAAGATCATTCAATCATTATACCTACAACCAGAATGACTTCATAAGGATTGGACTGCTATCTCAGCTTCCAGTAGGTCATCTACATGGTGGAAGGAAATAATCAAGTCGTTATGCTCCCCCTATTGGTTTCATAATAATGTGAATAGATATATAGGTAATGGAGAGGATACTAAATTCTAGCACTCCATGTGGACTATTCTGGGATGTCCAGCGGATATTTCAGATAGGTTATACTCGATTGTCTTAAATAAAGAGGCAACTGTAGGCGAGAAAGTATGCCTATAGAGCGAGAAGCTCATGTGGTTATGGCATTGGCGTAGACCATTACATACATACGAAATGTTACGAATACCAATTCTAAAAACTTTCATTGCAGGTATCGAGATCAAACATGAAGAGAAAGATAGCTGGAATTGGCAACCAATTAAGGACCGACAAGTATACAGTGTGAAAACAATATACATAGTTCTGGGTTTCTCATAGCAGGAATTTGAAGGAATAGCATAGAGTTGGCGCAAGATCTCCCCGAGGCACGTTCAGGCATTCGTATGGAGACTTAATCAGGAGCGGATAAATACTTTTGATAAATTAAACACGAGAGGAATACTCATGGAACAACTCATGGCGCCAGGGTACACCTTTCGTCAACAACATGAACAATCTTTGCGGCATACATTCTTTGAATGTAGCAGCATATATAGAATGTGGCAGAGATTATACGGCTGGCTTGGATACGAGTCAATGGGAATCAACAATCCAAAACAGCACTACATGCTTCACTTGTGCATAATTAAGAGAAGAGAATGGTATGAAGTATGAAAATTAATCTGGCAAACCATGGTCTGGGACATCTTGAAAGCGAAAAACAATGATATATTCAATGGAACTTTACTATGCACAGACCTGATCCTTGAGCCCTCCAAAGTAGCTAATTGGATATGAGCAAACACATTTAGTAAATTAGAAGTCGAGATTGGGCTAATTGGCTCCAAAACCCGCAACTGTGTATTCAATTTTCATAGGCGCTTAATCACTAACATTATTATGCATCCATTTTTTGGGCTTAGGCCAATATCTCAATCAAAGAAGTAATTTTCCTGATAAAACAAATGCACACTATGCAAGGAAGATCCGAAAATGGAGCTTTATTTTTGTTCAATAGTGCATTTTTGTTTGGGAATTAGATATTATTTTAAATGTAAATTAGAAAATCTTTATTGGTTTAATATATTATTAGTAATAGTTAGCGTTAATTATAGTATTATAAAGACAGCTATGGATCTATTAGGGATTCTTTAATCTAGGAAATGCTTGTAATGAAAACTCTATAAATTAGATTTCTTATAGGATTATTATTCACTCAAGAAAGATTTCCTCTATCAAAGTTTGCTATGGCACCAGAGCAAGGTCAAATAATTGAACCCTAAAAAAAAGCTTTCGCTGTCGCTAGCGGCTGCCTAGATGATCGATGGTGACTCTTATCATTTTTTTATTTGTCTAGATCCTATCAGCAAAGAAAAAGAAAAGAAAATATTGTAAAAAAGGAAAACAAATAAAGAAAATTTTCCCATATCCGAAAATCGTCATGGTTTTGTTCTTGAGCTTTTACTCCCAAAAGGCCTCATACCAATAGAGATACTTGTTCATCCTTATAAACCCATGATCTTCCCCATTTCTAACTGATGTAGGACTTTGTTTGCATACCCAACAATCATCCTCTCCAACAAAGGCTCACCAAGCCTCCTCTCAAATGATCATCTATCCGTACATCATCCTCACCAAGAAAGAGTCCAATTCATCAAGGTTAACTATTCTTTTCCACCGCGTTGAGACATATGCCTTACGTGAAGCACCTGAGCATCACCTATCTCAAGAGCTTACTCTATCCAAATGAACTCCTCTTCACCACCACGTTCGGGCACACGCCTTACGTGAAGCATTCGGAGCATACCACCTGTCAATAAAATTCATTCACGGATCCCATCATGAGCTAACCAAAGACCATCTTCGTTCAGAATTTTGAGGGTTCATCCACATGACTAACTCCAGGTCATGATTCTGATACCACTTGTAAAAACCTTAAACATCATCTAGCTCTATAATAGTATGATATTGTCTATTTTGGGCCTAAGCCCGCATTATTTTATTCTTGGAATTTTACATCTAAAAGGCCTCAAACTAATGGAGATAATTGTCTAGGGATGTCTGTCGGTGGTGTCAAGGGCTGATACCGCTATCTGTCACGGCCACCGACATCTAGGCGACAGACTAAAAACCCACCACCAACATCTTGTCACACCGCCATTTATAAAAATTGGTTATGGTGGTGGTGGTATTTTAAAAGATAATAAAAAAACATATTTAAAAAATCCAAAAAGAAAGTAAAAGAAGAAGAGATAAAAAATAAAACCCTAAAAGTTGATTATCAGCGATGGCTATGGCAAATTTCAATAACAGATTCGACAATCCCGATGGTAGGTGGTTTGCCACCGTCGTCTACCGATACACTACCCTAATCTTTCCATCCTTATGTACCAATGATCCTCCCTGTTTCTAATCAATGTGAGATTTTATTATACCCAACAATCGTCCCTTGAACAAAGGCCCTCGAATGTGTGCATTATAATTAATTTAAAGAGTTCCAAACCAAGGAGGATCCATGCTAATTTACATAATTTAACAAGAGTTAGGAGAAAATTATACCTTCTTTGAAGCTTTTTCAAAGTTCCTTCATACTAGTCTCCTTGGATGTGCCCAAGTGATCACCCTGTATGAAAGTCCACACCACCAAAACTTTTGGAGGCTTATACAACACCTTGTATAACAATATATGTATGTATATAGAGTGTTAGCTCTTCACTTTTGGTTCAAGAAGATGAGAAACAAGATCAAAGTCTTTCACTCATTTCCTCAATGTTGCTCTCGGGTAGAGAGGGAAAGAGGAGGAAACTTCTATTTAACATTCTGTCAAGATACACAAATGCGTAAAATTACTTCATATATGGATGTATCAAGATATTTATAGAGTTAGTTAGTCATGACCTTGAGATCCAAACACATGCCCAAGATAGTGGATCAATATTTAACCTCAACCATAAATGTGCACAAGGTTTTGAGCTATCCATGATTTTGTAGAACTCTTCCACTCAACTTTATATAAAACTCTTTATATATGAACACCTCATTGCATGTAATCTCATTTTGTATGCATCCTATACATGTGTTCTAATTGAAAGAAAATGGCCATTGACTCTTCATATCTCATATGCGTACGTGTAGTAACATTCCACTAACTTTTTAGTGT
>JAOWBN010024445.1:0-10514 GCA_028565015.1 Pinguicula moranensis
CAGCAATGTTGGATGATTTTTGTAAGCCTCTGGAACAAGAATCATCAGGGCTTCCTCAGGAGTACGGCCACTTCTTATTAGCAACTGCACAAAGTAATATACTCTAAATATCAACATCTGAAAGAAACAGCAATTCAATCCAATAAGACTGCATCAAATAGAGGGTACATATAGGAAACAAGATCACATTCAATTTTTTGTGAATGTATTATCTAGACAATCAATCATTTAATACTCTATAACGACATTTACGATCTAATAAAGCAATCTTTATTTATTTCCCACAAATTATTCAGCATAAAGATTTGTCCATTCTGCAGTTTCAGAGAGAAGCCATAAGAGAAGATAAAGCATTTGTCCATACTTCTGCAGCACTGTCAAGATTTGCAGAGTCAGAAGCTTTTGAGTTTCCAAAAGGGCAAAGTTCATTTTCACGGTCACGCCAAACAGGGGCCTTTAGTGAGGTCTCTCGAGACTGCATCCAGTTCAAGTTCCCCTGCATAAAAGACTTGGATTCAATACATCTAACAGTCAGGTATGGATGAAAAACAAAGGAAGCTCAAACTCAGATAACCTGTATGGTGTTGATTTCTCCATTATGACCAAGGAACCTCATTGGCTGAGATAAGGGCCATCTGGGACTAGTATTTGTACTGTATCTACGGTGATATATAGCAAAAGCAGATTTATAAAGATCGTTTTGTAGATCGAAATAAAACCGGCCAAGGACTTCTGAACGAAGCATTCCCTTGTAAACTATAGTTTGATTGGATAATGAGCAGAAGTAAAGCTCGTTCCCCCATGACTCAGAGCTGGCAGCTCTTTCGATCAACTTCCGGCAGATATATAGTTCTCTTTCAATGTCATCAACTTTTTCTTCTTTGGAAATTTGAACAAAGATTTGTTGTATATTTGGCATAGTTTCTCTTGCATAGTAACCAACCACAGAGCTATCTACTGGAACTGATCGCCAGCCAACTACTTGAAGACCCTCTTTTTCAAATACATCCAAAATGACTGCATAAGAATATAGATGAATTTGGTCTTGGATGACTTTTTGTATAAACAGTAACAATCGAATATTAATTCTGAGCAAATTCAAGCTTATGGATCTCCAGAAGCTAGAGCACTTGTCCTTTTCACATCAACTTTTAGATATCCTATAACATTCGAATAAAGAGCATATCATAGATTTTAAATGATGGTGATTTGTTCCTTCAAGGGTAATTTAGTACCGTCGCCAGTCACATGCTCTTTTTCTTAACTAGATATATGTGTGTATATATATATATATATACATGTAACCAACCAATTGACTGACCTTTTTGAGCCTGTTTCATCAGAGCATCGTCTCTAGGAAGAAAAATCATTCCAACTCCTGTATGCAACTGATCAAAGGTGGCCAGTCCTTGTTCATTGGCCCAGCTATTAAAAAGCTCCCAAGGGATTGAACTCATCAGCCCAGAGCCATCTCCAGAATCATTATCTGCTCCACACCCTCCACGATGTTCCATGCAGCTAAGAGCTGTAAGAGCATCCTCCACAATTTCATGGGAAGATTTGTTATCCAGATTGGCTATAAATCCAACACCACATGCCCCTCTCTCAGATAAAATATCTTCCAAGTTTGCAACCTGGAAAAGAATTAGAGCAAATAAATGACATAAGACTAATAAAGAGAAGCATGCAGAGAACCTAATCCAGCATAGATTGAAAGCGTATGAATTAAAAGCAAAAATCATTCTCCAAATTCAATCAAGATCGGATCTTTTTTAATAGGTCAAAAAGTTCATTAAAAGGTGCACAAGTAATCCCAAAATGAGTTATGTCATACAAAAGTTGCTTTTCACCATCAGCAGAGCTATCAGATTGCTCGTTCAATGAATATCAGATCAATGCTTAATGTTCCGTCAAAGTCCTATCAGTGTGAGTATTGGATGAGATAAACTGCCATTCCTTCTGTTTGAGTAAAATGGCTGACTATTTTGCAATAGTAGTCATCTACACAAAAGTTGGATCCTTTAGGCATTTATTTACCTTGGTTTTACACATTTGCCTCCCAATGTTTATGCATGTCTTCACATGTTACTTCAAGCATCAGCACTTGACTAGCATTCCAACAAAGTAGTTTATCTTTAAGCTAAACAATCTCAAGAAGCAAGTTTTAGGTAGTTTATCTCTAATTGAAAGCATTATATCAAGAAGCCGTTCTTTGAACAAAATACATCTTAAACGCAAAATTTGATCAATGGCAATGACTCCCAAGTGTCCCACTAATTTGAACAATGCTAGTGAAAACATAATCACATAACACATGAAAGATCGTTGAAGAATAAAAGTCAACCCATTGATTATCACAATCAAATGAAGAAAAACTTACCGGCGTTCCCAAACCCCAAAACCTCACGCGAAGGCAACCAGAATCAAATAAGAAAGAGAAAAGGAAAAAAACTAGGAACTTCTAGTTTCAAGAATTTCACGACAAAATAATTTGAGGAACAAAATAACCAATGAAGGTGATATCACCTTTGGTTTCAAACGAGGAGACTTTTGTTGTGAGCTACTGTTCAAACGTTCGAGATCAAGAACAGACTTAATCGAGTTAACCCTGTTTTTCTTCGATACTGCTGAGCCCATAAAGTGATTCTTGCTCCTGCTGCTGCTAGCACCAACACCCACTCTCCGAATCGTTCCATGTTTCTTGGACTGCTTGCCACCAAAGAAGCCAATAAAATCAACAAGAATCAAATCTTTTTTAGAAATATCACCCGTACTATCTCCTGCAAACAGTTTCACCGAATGCACGACTTGGCCCGCCGAGTGCAGAGACATGTTTCATCCAACTCAACCCACAAGCCAAATACCAAAATATACACTACACTTTCCTATAAAACTATCCGTGCAATCTCCGGTATATCGGCGTGTGGCTGTGTCAGTGCAGTGAGCAAAGGGTATGAGGCAACCAAATGCTCTTTTTCTTCTTGACAAGAAATGAGTGGAAAAGGGGAAATGTGGATTTGGAGGATAAAAGGATCGTCGCGAGCCACCCGCCTCGAAGAATTTGTTTACTACTCTTCCAACTCCTCCCGTCATATTTCTCGTTTTTTGTATGGTTGGTGACAATTGACACTTCAAAATTCCTCCTGCCACCCCGAATCTTTTTAACATCCCTTTTTTGCCCTTTCGGTACAGAAATTACAGAAATGATATGGGGTACGAATGGTGGAAAATGATCGTTTTGCATAAATTCGTGCGTTTGTATTCATGCTATATCATTTTCGCAGAAATTAGGCAGAACCTTTCCAACTCTTCACCACTGTGCTGGGTGGTCAGAATAAATTTTCGATTATCTGAAATAAATCAGGAAATCGAAAATTGAGACCGGTTCGATTTTAGGATACAAATTCTATCGAAAAAATGGGTTCATTTTTTTAATTTTATGTTATAATTTTTTGAAATTTTTAAAAAATATCCAAAAATCAATTTATTCCAATATTCGAATTCTCATTTTTTTCAAAAGTCCAAATTTTGGGACGATACCAATATCGTAAATTCGGTCATATTTCTTATCAGGTCGGAATCAAATAGTAACAAAATCATTCCGAAAACTTATTTGACCACCCCGACTTCTTTTCCAGCTTTGAAGAAACTTATTGAATTGCAACGGAAACGATCTCTTTGTATTATTATAAGAGTAAGATCGCACATATCTAACCCTCCATACCTAAATTTAATTGAAAATACATTTGGTACGTTGTGATTTTTGTTGTAGTTTGTATCCAGTTTCTTCCCCCTACCAACAGTAATCAAGTAAAAAATGTAGCTGGTCTAACCGGTAAAATCGGATCAATCCACAAGGAAATCAAACTAGTCGAAGACTAACAGAGGGCTATTTAGGGAATAATTTTTTTAATGGTACTTTTGGTACCTCGAGATTTCTGCAATTAATCTTATGATGTGTATTAATTAACAAATTGACCCTCAACATTGTGAAAATTGCAATCGTCACAAAGCACAACTTGTCTTTAGTTGCGTTTGTTTCTTCCGACCATCAATATTTTAGAAGTGAATCTTGTATAAATAAGAAGTGATTGGATTAAAATATTTTCCCACACTCAATCAGTAGACACGAGTTGTGCTTTTAAATTTATAACATTGTATAAATAAGAAGCTAAATTGGATTTTCTTGGAAGGGTATAAAAGGTATATCCGTTGTCTTTGCTCAACAACAGAATTCATGCTTGGGCATCTTATCTATTCATGGATGGGTGAAAATATCTACCCTTAAAAGGTGACAAAGAAAAGTACTTTGAAAATTAAATTTTATATATGAAGGATAAATAATCAGTGGTTAAAATAAATAGATTCTAACGACGTATTTCTCTGATTATGAAATTAATCCTTTTATCTTAATTTTATATCCGATAATTGCACTGTACTCCGATCCATTTAGATGTTGCCTTTTTCACGAAAAATGATATAGCGCACGAATTCTGAGGCGCACGAATGCCCACGAATGAGCAAAATGATCGTTTTGCCCTCGTGTTAAATACAACACTCCTATTTAATACAGGAGCAAAACGATCATTTTGTTCATTCATGAATATTCGTGCCCCTCAAAATTCGTGCGCTATATCATTTATGCTCTTTCACTCCATCCAACATTGTACGATACTGATTGTGAGTAGGATCCGTCCTACGTTTACAAAATAAACTGATGTCCACCTTGCGTAGGTTTCTATTCAAACATGAATGCAGAATTGGGTAAGCATCTAGGGCTTCATTGAAGACCATTTAAGGCAACCTACTACTGACAACTAAAAGGTTATAGCCTGAATTGAATCTTATGTTCATTTATTGTATTTTCAATCATTCCTTCTCTTATTAAATTATTTTTTTGAAAAGTTATGTAATGGGCGGATTTAGCCCCTATTTTGTTATTTTGTGCAGCTTTCTTAAAATTATAATTAGCTTATAAGCATATTTTTTCAAAAAATAACTCTTCATTTTTGAAAAAAAGATTCTTATAAGCTAATTATAAGAATAAAAAGGTTGTACAAAACACCCCCTTAATGAATAGCTTTGGCTCAGCCCATAGAAGGGTGATGGGGTCATTCTTGATAATGATATAATTATTAGGATTGGGTGAAGTAAAGAAGAAAGAAGATGATAAGGAATAAAATAATGGTTGGTTGAGATTTCTCTCCTTCTTATTCTTATAAGAAGTCAAAAAAATAATATTCACCAATTTTCTTTAATATCTTTAATATTTTACTTTCTAAATTTTATAATAAATATTTTTTTGAAAAAACAAGCTCATTAAAAAATGATTAGATATTTTAAATTGTTGTAGAATTGTATAAGTTTTAAAAAATAGACTTATTGAATAAAAAATACTTAACATAATTTAATAAAATAAGGTTATTCTTCATATAGATGTAGAGTTTCTAACTGCGCTAGAGGATCGGCAGATCCGATCGTGTTGTGTCGTTCCTGTAAATATTGTAAATATTTTGTTTTAATGAAATTGATCCTTTCTAAAAAATATTATTTAAATTCTTAAACGAAATTTAGCCCTTGCAAAAAAAATATTTAGCTCCGCCTAATTTTTTTTTCTAGATCCGTCCTTGGTTCTCTGATTAATTTTTGAATCTAAATTCCAAGTTTTCACATAGAGATAGAGAAATGGAAAGGTGAAGAGAAGACGAAAAATCAGCACATGAACAGTGCATTGGCAAAATATGATAGGTGTTGGGTATCCAAACGAAGTCCTTACAAGTGGTATTAGAGTCATGGTCCGAAGTTAGCAATGTGGATGAATCCTTAGAATGCTGAACGAAAGTGGTACCTCAATTAGCTCATGATGAGTTTCGTGAATAAGCTTTATTGATAGATGGTGTCCTAAAGATGCTTCACGTAAGGCATGCGCCAAAACATGGTGGAAATGAGTTCATTTGGATAGAGCAAGCTCTCGAACTAGGAAATACTTAAGTGCTTCACGTTAGGTATGCGCCTCAACGCGGTGGAGAATATATGTTGACCTCGATGGAGTGAGATTATTTGCTAGTGAGGAAGATGGACGGATAAATGATCATTTGAGGGGAGCCTCGGTAGGCCTTTGTACGAGGAGAGGAGTATTGGGTATGCAAATAAAGTGTCACATCGGTTAGAAATTGAAAGAATAATGGAGATATAAGGATGTACAAATATTTTCATTGATATGAGAACTTTTAAGTGTAAATACTTAAAGTATACAATATTATACCACGATGAAGATAGATGTTGTTTAAGATCTTTGTTAAAATAAGAAATAAGGAAGATTTCAAGATTGATTGCAATGTAAAAGGAAATCTATAATGATCCTTCCCTTAACTCCTGAAATCTTTTCTAACATAGACACATTTTCTTCTATTTAACGACCGTAAACAAAGAAATGAAAGACAAGTTCTTGAAATACAACATTTTCTTAAAATGGTATTAGAGCGAGTCAAAATACTAAAAAGTTTAACCTACAATCTCATCATCTATCGCGACTCTGCGTTACTATGACGGAAGAGAACTCGAAGGGGATCACTCCGGCGACATTGCCAGTGGCAATCCAGAGCATGGAGAACCTATCCATTCAAGTCGCGGGACTTCTCAAACAGAAGCATCCATCATCAGAAACTACCAAACCTCGACCATCATGGTATGACTCAACGATCACAATTACTCTCTATGGTCGAGATTAGTATGAGTTGCAATCGAAGGAAGGGGAAAACTTAATCATATCCCAAGCGTGCCACCGGCCCCACCAACCACAGATCCAACCTTCCCACAATGGGAACATATGGATCTCACTTATAAAAAAAAATGGATCTCACTATTTATTTGCTCATGAATACTTCACGCAATTGATGAATTTAGTCAATAATTTCGTTGAATATCCCACAATAAAATATCTATGGGAGGGCCTAGCCACAACGTATACTAGCAGCAATGACTCTCTCCAGATCTTTGATCTGACGGTCAAAGCAAACAGACAGGACCAGGGTCAAGGGACATTGGAGCAACTCTATGGGGCGTCCAATGAATCTGGAGGGAGATCGACAGGAGGCAACCTAATCCCATGACTTCACCCACAAATATCGCTACATTCAATTGACTCAGCCAGGAAACTCGTCTTTTTCAGTTCTTGGCTGCCATCAATGAAGTACACAATGTCATAAAGAGGACCTTCTGAAAATTGACCCTCGTCCCTCAGTGGATATCATGAATCTAGCGAGAAATGGCGGCAATGACTCATCCTCGAGGATTGGAAGTAGATTTGTGTCTAACTCTCAGTCCGATCCGTCCAAAACTTCGACCAACTCATCATTCCAAGGGAACGACGACGATAAAAGCAAACTCTTGTGCCAAGAATGTGGACGAATAGGACATGCAATAGAAAATTGCTATCGAGCAGTGGACTACCCCAAACGGTTGTAGTGCCATGGATGTGGGAAATTTGGGCATGCGTCCGAAAAGTGCTACAAGTGAGTTGGATATCCAGATCACTCAAACAACTAGAAAAAAGAAAATCGAGGAGGAATAGTAGCCACCGCAGTAGGAAACAATGAAACAAACAATCACGATGGGCTGGGATTCGGTGCCATCGCGATGATGACAAACAGAGGAGAAGGTGAAGATAACAGAATAGGTCAATTTCTCGAGAGAAATTTGCCTGTTTCTATGAATATTTTAGGGAATAATTGGAACAACGGAGAGGAATCTGCGTTATCACTGAGAGGAGAAGAGGAGAAGAGAGACTCGAAGAGCTTGTCTGGTCCCAAGTTTTTTCGAGAAGAGACGATGGAGACTCAAGAATTTTGTCTTTTCTCGAGACATCTCGAGAAATGGCGCACAGTCGACATGACAGGTGCATGACTCGAGGCGGTCACGTAGGCAGGTCAAAAATTCTGGAGATCCATGTTGTTTATCTAAAATCCCTCTGATAGAAAATCAACTGCAGGGGTACTTTATGTTGGTAGGGGAACCTTGTGGCATGGTCAAGTGCAAAAGCTAATTTTCAGGGTGTCGCACGAGGGCTAATAGAGATACTCAGGTTGAAAAAATTACTTGAGAACAACCCATGACTGGGCCATGTTCATTACTGTGTGACAATAAAGGTGCAATTAGCATTTTTGAGAATCCATACAACACGATCGAAACCAAACACGTTGAAATGGATCGACACTTCATAAAAGAACAGATATATGCAAAGATTGTAAGCCTATAATATATCAAATCAGAGAATTAATTGAGAGATATCCTAACTAAAGCAGTAGTCAACCAAGCGTTCAAAGATGCACTGTTCAAATTAGGAATCGGAGACGCTCCAATTCAACTTAAAGGGAGTGCTAAAATAGAAATTAGGGATGATTTCTGATTGGATTGCAATGTAAAAGGAAATAATCAATGATCCTTTCAAATCTTCCCTAACATATACCCTTCTCTTCTATTTAACGACTGTAAACAAAGAAATAAAAGACAAGTTCTTGAAATACAAAATCAAATCTCTTAACAATCTTTACAATGGGTGTAGTTGCTGTTTTTTCCTATACCTTTTCCCAGCTCAAACTGGTTGTAAATGTTACACAAGGAATGAAAACACAACATATTTGCAAAAAAAAGTAATGAAAAGAATACAACAGATGCAGCCAAATCATCAGAAGCAGAGATGACGGGGGAAAAAAATCCAAGCTACTTTCATACATCTTCTGCGAAAGCTTTGAATATGTAGTCGCGGAATCGTCTTGAGTATTGCTTCGGATCGACTGCGGATATGGAGTTTGGATCGTATTGGATCGACTTGTATGCATGCTCGAGTTTCTTGGTCATGTCGTATTCTGTAAGGATGTCTATGATGCCAAAGAACACTATGACATCATAGTATTCTCCTGTTGGCTCTCCTACCAGCTGAAAATCCGTGTCGTTTTTTCTCTCCGTTCTTTCCACTCGGACAGGCATGTTAATTCCCAATCTGATGCTAGCCCAACTGTAGATATGGAGAGATCTAATGAAGTTTGTTATGAAGCAAAAATTTAATGCTACAATGTTATAAGTTGGATAGCCTAGATTGATCTTACCCTGCAGGATCTAGAAGCAGTTGTTCTACATTGGATAAACGAGGAACTGATTCGTCTGAGGCGCCATTGTCTGAACAAAAGTTGGAACATGTAAGTGCTGCAGTTGAACATTTTTGAATTCTGCTGTCAAGAATCTAAAGGCTTGTCAGCTTGAGATGTAAGTTATTACCAACTGGTGTTCTTGCACCAGAAGGAGTATGCTCATGATCAGTTGTAGCTTCTGTGAAATGAAGACCAACTAATAGACTGTAGTCCATGATTCTCTCTTGTTCAAGAAAGTCACAGTCCCTATCAACTTGTCTGCAGGTGTAAAGTATGAATCTTGGTAAGTGGGTAAGTAAGAAGTCTAAAAATTGGATTGTCATTGAAAATGAATAGCAGCATTCTGGGAAAATCACCTCCTGAATTCTTGATACCATGTTTTTTGCAGCCGAAAAACGAAGTTGAGATCAAGATCTTTGAGTGTTGTGGTTGCATCAATCTCTGACTCTGGTTTATCTGTCAATCTCCCAAATGTTGAGCCTTTCAAGTCGTATCTTCTGTGAATCATGTACTCAGAGCAAAACAGATTACCCATGATTACGAACCGCACCTGTATCGCCCATCGAATATATCCATCAAGAAACGCATACATCTTGATTGATGAATAAGGTGAGTGAAAATACTCTTGATCATACCTTTTGACCATTCAGCTTGACGCAGTGTAGGCCGTAATATTTAGTCACGAGTGTATTCTCAAATGCTCGAACGTGATTGTAGTAAGCGTTAAGCATCCTTAGAAGCACCTGAAATTTGAGACAGAAAAAGATAATACAGACATCATGACTTTGTGTTTGTTGCTGGTTTGCTTAAGCCTTCTGTATGAAAGAATTGAGAACAGAAATGTTACTTTTGTTTCTGCCTTCTTCATTGTCTTTATCATGTAACGGTCATCGTTCGTCAAGTAAAAGAAGCTTCCACTTTTCCCCGGTGAGGAAAGTTCTCTTAGAGCATCATTCCCACATATGGACAACATGTAGTCTGCTGGATCCACCTTGAACAACATCCTCAGTGACCTGCAGGAATATTGGATTGTTGAACTTGGGAAGTACAAGAATCATGTAATAAAACTGAAGTTGTCTTAGTAGGAAGTATCACCTGAATACTTTGGGACAGTAATCTTTCCATTTGAACTCACAGGACTGGTGAGGTGGTGTAATCTTGGAGCCCTCTGGTGGAAACTTTGTCCAGAATTTCTCCTTTGGATCGAAAGCTGATGGTTTTAGATCAAGCGATGGAGGCGGTCCAGGCCTCCCGACTGAATGCCTGTGTAAGTTGGAAGCATGATGGAAAGTTAGTTAGCAAGAAAGCAAGCAGGAAATACTAACACAGGCCAAGCAAGATTGTTTTCATTCAATCATCTAACAG
>JAOWBN010024455.1:0-10514 GCA_028565015.1 Pinguicula moranensis
ACTCACAACAGTCTTAGTGTCCACCATCTTGAAATTCAAGAACTGAGCAGCCAAAAAATTCTTGGCACCAGCATCTTTAGTTTTATACTTGTGGTCTAAAGCATCCCACAATTCTTTTACTGTCTTCTTTATGCTATACAAAATGTCAAGGCATCAGACAAGTCATTCAGGATGTAATTCCTACAAAGGAATTCAGAATGACTCCAAGCATCTATTGCAGTCAAAGACTACTCATCCAGTTCATCCTTTCTGACATTAAGAGGATCCTCTTTCAAGAATCTCGCAAGATTTAGCATCGTAAGGTAGAACAACTTTTTTTGTTGCCACGTCTAAAAGTGAGACCCCTTGAATTTTTCCGATTTCTCATTGTGGCTCATAGGGATAGACGTCATTTGAGGAACCACCAAAACCCTCGAAACCGATGTTATCACAGGACCATTCTTTCCCATCGAGTCCCTATCCTGGGTGCTTTGAGATTCACGAGCGTTTGTCTCCCAGGATACAACGGATATGAGTTAATATGCACAACACTTGCAACGCAACTCCGACGAACTTTAACAGTATCTTTCTTCAATCACCAAAAGAAGGACTCAAAAAATACTCCAAAAAGAGAAAAAAAAATTCTAGACTCAATTTTATGTGTGTGTGTTTCACTAAAGAGGAGATCCACTATTTATAGAGTTTGAGAATGAGTGTTATAGATTTTTCACCTATTGAACTTCTCCATTATTTCTACTAACTTAGTGGGTTAATGGCTCAACTCTCCATTTTCTCTACTAGATTAGTAAGATCATGGCCTTGAAAGAAGAAGATTTTTCCCTTCATATTCTTTATCAAATTCTCATTCATCTCTAATAACATATTATTAATAATATGCATTGTAAAAATAATGAATCATTTTTTTTTTCAACAATTGTTTACGAGGATACATTTGCTCTAGTCCACATATTGTGTGGATGCTCTAGCAGTAAGATGAAAGTGTGATTGCACCAATTAGAAGTGAAAGGATGTCTTCTTTGCTGTTAGATATTGACATCTTGTTAAAGTGTTTAAGTGGTGACGAGCTTTGTATGGTGTTACATAAACGTTTCGTGATTGATTTGGGAAACTTATGTTCTATGATTATTTAACTTGTTTGTGCCAAAGTTGTCATGACAATGCTTTGTTTATCCAGGCCATCTCATGCTCACGTATCTAACAAATACGTGAAGTGAATTCTGTACCTTTGTGCGGAAGCGATTTAGATCGTAGTCATTTCGGTTGATTACGTCACGAACGGATTGGAGGCAATAAAAGTCCCGATAAATCCACGAACTCAAAACTCTCATACGGAGACGGCGAGACAGCGATTCGAGAGGAATTTTAGACTGGGTTCTCAACACATGAGATAATATTTTCGCGCATTGAAAATAGGTGTCGGAATCACCTATAAGGGCCGGATCAATGTGCAATTAAACCAATTATTTGCACAATTGAATTCAAAATTCAAATTGATTTTAATACAAAATTAAAGCAAACAAAACGTTACAAACGTTTTGTCTAACCGTAAGAAACAACAATTATTTCAAAAATACCACCATCACTACAGGAGGACGTTGTAATTTGAGTTCAGGCAACAATATGGCATTGGTTCATGCATGAACACGATTTGATGCTACTTGGTTGTAAATCATTTTTCGAGCGGCACTGATATGCACATATGTACAAAACTATGTAATTATTTTATGTTTAATACAAAGTTGGCTTAACCTATGAAACAAAAAAAACAGTATGCCATTGGTTGAAAACAATGGCGAATTCTCACACTTTTGCGTACTCCACATGGGAATGGATATGCAATCCAATCCCATGCCCAACGGCTAACGGGTTGTGTATAATTTTTGTTCGTTAGGCATATATTGGAGTTGTACAAAAACTTTAATATTATTATTTTTTTCGCTTCTTAATATATTTATCTTAACAAAAAAAACATCCAACACTTAGATCCCAGAGAAAAAAAAAATGTTGAATCTAAATATCAAAAGAAATCAAGAAAACAGGCAGCCTTTTGAATAGTTTACCGATTCCCTCTCCCCGTCAAACGAGCCCATTCCCACTCGATCTCCATCATACTGTTACCGCAGTTGAATCGCAGTGTCAAATAAGTTTATGACGCAAACACAGATTTATCATCTCTCAAAAGTCAATCTCCGTAGGTCTTGACCTTTTCTCATCTCTTCTGGCATTCAGTCTGCAACATTTTCAAGTCAAGGAAAACGAGGGGATGATGAGCTCACACACAGGGTAAAGTCAAGCGGCGATTTTTTCTATTCGCGGCGATTTATTTTACTCGGGTACCGAAGATTTAGTTACACGTTGTTTTCTTCTTCATTGTTTTTTACTTTGTTTTATTTTTTTGAATATTTATCCAAATAATTAGACTTTAATTTTATTTTTGTGATCTTAATAAAATAATAAGAGAGTAAAAGATTGATTTTGAGAAGGCACAAAATATGGTGAATTGGGATTTTCAAGATCAGATGGAGAATTTGGATTTCGGGTAGAAGTGGAGAAGGTGGGGGTGGGGTGCAAAGAAATTTAAACCACAAATGGTGCGTTTGATAGTCAGATTGGACATATCCTGATACGAACCTAGCCAACTGTGTGACACCAATATTGGTAGGTCGAGGCGGATCTATTGAGCAGGCCGTCGAGAACTTGACATGTCACCTAAAAAGAGGTGGAAACCAAGCCTACGGTGTGTTTTGGGGGTACGACACCACTAAACTCGAAAAAAGAAGTTTAGATAAGTTCAGAGCAGTCTATAAAAGATTAAGAGGATTTTGTCCCTCAAGCATAAAGTTTTTATGTCAAAACAATCTAACTAAAACTACAAGTTTAAGGCCCCTTTTATAAGCCACGAGTTTGAGTTTATTTATTGTCCTAAAATTTAGCTAAACATAATGATTCCATTCACTATACTCTTGGTGCGACCACCCTTAAGTACTTGTCCTGGACTCGGAAAAGTTCAAGTCCTTCAAGTGCCCTTTGGGTTCGACCAAGGGTGGAGCAAGCTTTCCACTTGCTAATTTTGAAGGCCCTTGACCGTGTGGACTCTTATGTGGCCTTCCAAGTCTTGTCCTGGAATTGGGAGAAGACCATGCCCTTCAAACGGCCCATGTGTGCTCCCAAGGTTGGAACACGCCTCTCAAGCCTTCTCCATCAACGTGTGCTTTGACCATGACCTTCCACTTGGCTTAGCACGCACTCTCACCTCCTCATAAATGCTCAATGTTTACCATGAGGTGTTCCAAGCGATGGTCTCCTATTCAACACATTGGCACCTTTTCTTTGACAGCTCGATATGAGTCGGTCGTGCGTTCGACAACTGTTTGTGCTTGTCTTGGCTATATGTCTCGGGGATGCCATTGTATTGCTTGGGCACTTGCACGCGCACTTTGGATTTCATCCGCTCGAATCATTCATGAGTTCATGCGCACGCTTCGGCTCTCGGTTGCTATCAGTTGCGCAGTTTCCTTGGCGCTGCCATGGGCCCTGTTCTTGACCGACTGTCGCTCTATCGCTCGCCCATTGTTCGTGCACTATTCGACCGTCCACGCATCGTCCGTTCACTGCTAGACCGTCCGCACAATGGTCGCTCGTCCCTCTCGCACATTGCTCTCTCATCGCCCAACTACTCACATATCGGTCGCTCGGTCCTCGACCGCTCATGCACTTGCTTGGCCAGTTTGTGCATCAACTGTTGGGACCATGAGACTGTCCGCACATCATGCTTGGGCTGCAGCCCCGGTCATAGGGAGTGATCATCTGGTTGTTATGCTTTGCCCCTACGGACTCACCTGCGAGCAGCTTGGTCCACGATAGTGTGATAGGGCCTGCGGCCACGTCAATCGACAGCTCCATGTCATTTTGTGCATCGACGATCACTTGAGGCACTCATTTTCCCCGGTCAGCTGGTGCCTCTGAAAATGTCTTGCCACGGCTAGGCGCAAGGAAGGTCGGATCGCGTTAGCCCCTCCTTCTCAAAGAGGATTTATCCTCAAATCCTCACCGTGTAGGCTAACTTTGTAGGCCCTCTCTTACTTCTTGAATGGTGGCTTGGACCTGTTCACCTGTTTTGGACAGGACGTCCATGTCATGTCAACAGTATGCGGCTCGAGTCCCCGCAAGGTGAAGGATGCCCCTTTGGTAAAAGCAATCTACAAAACAAATATTGGCCTTCGGGGATTGGCATTGCCGCCGTGATGTATGCCGCTTTGTCGGTATTTGCATTTGGGCCACTGGTTATAGCTATTGACCACAAGGTAGCCAAATCCCGTTGAAGTTCTTTGGCCACATTGAGGTGTCTCCCTAGCAAGGCTTGCTCGGCCAGTAATACTCCGATGACAAAATCAATAGAGGGATTGTTCCTTCGGATTGGAGTCCATCCTAAGGTGAACTCCTCGGTCATAGCTTCCTTCGAGGCCTGCAAATGCAAAACATTCTCGCTCGGCAAGTGGGTAGCGAGATGATTAGAGAAGAAAACAAGTGCTTGTTTCTCAATCTTTACTTTCTTTCTGTTCTTGGTCTCTTCTTCTTTCTTTTCTTCCTCGATCTCGACTTGGTTTTCCTTTTCTCCCATGTCGGTCATGATGGCTCGACCGATTATGTTGTGGAGCCAGAGACATGAGTGGTGGTGGGATTTTTATCTATCATCATCGGCTCCTTTGGGGTCTTGGCTGTGCTCCAAACTTTGCATGGCGGTCAGCAAGTTGTGATACTCAACTGACTGCCTTTCATCGATGTGCAGTGCATCGGCCACAAGTGTTGCACCATTTGGTGTGTGTCTCGTTCACCGTTCGGGCTGATCTTGCTTTGTGGATTTGGGGATTTTTCTCACCAGTTGTGCAAGCCGCTCAAGACTTTGTTCCAACATTCCCCAGTCTATCCTTCTTTGGGTTCGACCAAGGGTGGACCAAGCTTTCCACTTGCCCGCTTTGAAGGCCCCCTTGATTGTGTGGACTCCCATGTGGCCTTCCAAGTCTTGTCTTGGAATTGGGAGAAGACCATGCCCTTCAAATGGCCCGTGTGTGCTCCCAAGGTTGGAACACGCCTCTCAAGCCTTCTCCATCAATGTATCCCTGGACCATGACCTTCCACTTGGCTTGGCACAAACTCTCACCTACTCATAAATACTCCATGTTAACCATGAGGTGTTCCAAGCGAAGGTCTCTTGTCTGACGTGTTGGCACCTTTTCATTGGTCGCTCGAGATTAGTCGACTGTGCGTTCGACATCTGCATCTTTGCCTGTCTCGGCGATGCCATTGTATCGCTCGGGCACTTGCATGCGCACTTCGTCTTTCATCCACTCGGATCGTTTAGGTGCTCACGTGTGCTTCAATGCTCAGTTGCTATCAATCGTGCAATCGCCTCGGCGCTACCATGGGCGTTGTTCTCGACCGACTGTCGCTCTTTCGCTCGCCCATAGTTAGCTCCATCGGCTGTGCGCTGTTCGATCATCCATGCATCATTTGTGCACTGCTAGACCGTCCACACAATGGTCAATCATCCCTCTCGCATGCTACTCGCTCATTGCCCGATCGCTCACATATTGATCGCTCAGTCCTTGGCCATTCGTACACTTGCCTGGCCAGTTTGTGCGTCGGACATTGGGACCATGCGACTATCCACCTGTCATGCTTAGGCTGTGGCCCTGGTCATAGTGCGTGATCATCCGATTGTTATGCTTTGCCTCTACGGACTTACCCACGAGCAGCTTGGTCAACGATACTATGACAGGGCCTTGCGGCCACGTCAATCGACCGTGCCATGTCGTTCTATGCATCAGCGGTCGCTTGAGGCATCCATTTTCCTCGGTCAATCGGTGCCTCTGAAAATGTCTCACCACGACTGGGCGCAAGGAAGGACGGATCACGTCATATCCAACTTTGAGGACAATTGTTGGTTAGCTCCAGGACAATAATTTGTACCCTATGTTTGATAGTGGTCATACGGGATAACAGATGAGATAAAGCCCTCGTTTGATATTTATTATGACCAAGGCGGATTTTCTCCTCATTTCTTTAATGTGGCATCCTTTTACGAAAATGTCCTCCCAAAAAAATAAGTGTGTGAAGTCTTTAAACAATATGTTTTTTGAATCAACACCTGCATACATATAATATTTCTGAAACTAAGCCTCTTCGTGAAAATAGTGTTGCTTCTTATTGACGGATATGTCTTCTATATCAACACCTGGAGAAGACATTGGAACGGGTAGAGGAGCTAATGGCTTCTTATTGAAGACTTTCGTCAAAACGCCAATATGCTTGCACTTGCAAGAGAATAATTGCAAACTGAATAAACTTAAATCAAACTATAATGCTCCTTGGAAAAAGTATTGCCTTTTACACAAAAAAATAAATACACCATTCTACTTTTTATGGAATGACACAATAATCAATCAACAAAACAGCAAAGATAACTTAGAAGCATGCCCTTAATATTTCATCATTTGGGCTTAGGAGGAGGAAGTCCAGAGTTTACATTGATCTCTCTGCCTTGAAGCTCTTGCAAAAAATTGTAACTTTGGGCTGCATTCGAAGGATATACAATGAAGTAAAACATATATGATGCACAACAGGCACAATCGATGTGAAATTGGATAAACTCCATATCAACAAGAAAACTACTAATGCAAAGCTTGTGCAAGCAATCACATCAGGAAACACCTTCGCAAATGGCAGTGGCATAAACTTAAATATCTATTTAATTGTTGAATAGCAGCTTCAGTTTCCCCAACTGAAGACATAGTCACGAAGCTGAAATCACGTCTTCGTTCCGAGGATTTATCATAGATAACCTGCAAAGTTTCATTACCATCCTTATTGTACAACATTCCCACGGCCTTTACAAGTAACCAAGGTGGCGAGACAACTTTTTTTTTCTGGATGAATTTTGAAACCACAAAAAATAACAAACAAAAAAACACTAATCGAGAACAAAGAATAAAGATGCAAGGAACCAACTGCCACATGAATTAACATATGGAGTAGCTTATGAAGTATAAGAGTACCTCAACCATCTCAACATTTATGACTTTCTCAAACAATTCTGCAAGCGTAGCATGGTTGACATTGAAAGGTAAATTCCCCACGAAAAGTTTCACGTCAAGCAAATCAATCACACAGAAATTTGTCTGTCTTCTCCATAACGATGAATTCGTACAATACAATTTTCAAAACCCTAATTGAAATCATTTCTCAATCAATTGACAACACATTCTCAAATTTTTGCAATTCCTCCAGTAATTTCTCATCCCTTAACCCAACTACAAATTATCCCAGTGCTTCAAGAAACAACGCCGCCTAATATCTACTCGTCGCACTCAAAATATCTGCCAGAATGCTACGTCGAAGACGGTTGGCATCCACAAGCTTCTCCGTTTCCTCCCCAACCATCTTACGGAGCGCGTCCCTCGGACCAACATCTCTCTACGCCCACATCACACCAATTTTCATAGCAAGATTCGCCTATGCATTTCGCACACGCGCCGCTAGTGCTGGAACCATGAGACGCAATCCACACTCGATCTGATCCATACTCATCGTCAGCTTCAGAGAGGGAGAATTCGAGGGTTTGTTCTTCGTCTCCCTCTTCCAACTCAGACGAGTACACAACATTCTGCTCAAACCTGGAAGCGGAGTGATCTTCAATCGAAATGAGAATTTAGGTTAGATTCAAGGTATTTATAGCAGGTAAAGTCGTAATACTTATGAACAGTAAGGGCAATAATGTAACTTCCTTCCTGGGTTAAAAAGGGATAACGGAAACCCTCCAATTTTTCGAGATAAAAATGTTGGAGTTGTCATCCTGATATCCCTGCCCGAGCACCTATCCGTCGGGCAAGTGATAACGTCTACATGTGTACCAAATAAAGGATAAATACAGATAATCTCCAGTTATCACACTTTATACGACTTCCAACAGCCTACCAAATGAACCCAAATAGAATTAAGACAAGTGCATTCTCTATGCTATTTTCTCACGATAGCCGAAGGCTCTCTATTATGGTCCAACAATCTTCTGACGTAGGTTTATTAAACCCCATAGTCATTGGTCAAGACAGCATACTTAGACATGGGCGGTTCGGTTGCGTTACCGAACTGCCATTTTTTTGTCGGTCACTGATTTGTAAAAATGCAAACCTTAACCTTAATCTTGAATATTCGGTTTTGTCCGGTCTGGTTTCCTCCGGTTGGCGGTTCGTTTACCGAAAACCTCTGGTTCGGTTGACGGTTTTGGTTCAAGATGGTTTCATGACGGTTCCGACACGGTTTAAATTCGGTTCAAACCTGCGGCGTAACCGAGTTTTTTTTGGACTTTTTTAAATGAAAAATTTGTTTCTTTCATTTTTTTAGAAAAAATTATTTTCCTATATTTGTCATATAAATCAATAAAATTTATATATATATATTTTTTTTTCATAAACGAATAAACTTATATATAATAAACATATTAATATATAAATTTTATTTATATATGTATATAATAATTTATAAATCAAAGTTTATAAATTAAAATATAAATAAAATTACATTGATAATTGATCATATAAATGAAGTCACATTTACATTTATAAAAAACACTAATACAAATAAATGTACGTTAGCATTTATATTTATAATTTAAATTAATTTACATTTACAATATAACTAAAAATAAAAAATAAATAAAAAAGAAGGAAGGGGAATGACTTAAATTCAACTATAAATGAATTTAAAAAAAGGGGTTTGAAAAGTTATAAAAGTTAAAAACTTATATTTGTAAAATTTTTATAATTTATAAATTTATAAGTTTAGGTTTAGGTTTTATAGTTTTTTTAGGATTTTTAAGATTTTAGAGTTTTTTAGAGTTTGAAAAGTTATAAAACTTAGTTTTTTGTAGGGTTCATACGTTTTTTAGGGTTTAATGTTTGAAAAGTTATAAAATTTGTCAAATTTAAAAACTTATAAAACTTATATAATTTATAAAATTATATAAATTATATAACTTTTATAATTTATAAACTTATATAAATTATATAACTTTTATAATTTATAAACTTATAAGGTTTGGGTTTAAGATTTTTTGTTTTTTGTTTTTTTTTATAATTTTTAGGGTTTTAGATTTTTTAGAGTTTGAAAAGTTATAAAACTTTACCACTTATAAAACTTAATAGTTTATTAGCTTAAATTATATAACTTACAAAACTAAAAAACTTATAAATTTTTTTAACTTATAAAACTTAAAAGTTAAATTCGTATACTTTATAAACTTATATAAACATATATAAAATTATATAACTTTTATATTTATATAAGTTAAAAATGTAAATGTTATACAAGTTTTTAACTTTTAATTTTTATAAGTTAAAAAAGTTTATAAGTTAATAAGTTTTTATGTTTTACAAGTTAAAAAAGTGTATAAGTTAAAAGTAATAAAAATTTTAAATTTTATAAGTTTATATTTTTATAATTTTTCAAACCCTAAAAACTCTAAAAACCCTAAACGCTAAAATACAAAAAAAATTCAAAAAAAATTATGGCCACTTTTCTGGCGGATTTCCATCGGAAAACCGCCGGAACAGCAGTTTGACCTGCCAAAATCATATTTTTTTAAAAAATATTCCAGCCGGTTGAAACCTTCGAAAATTGGCGGTTTTAATGTTTTTAATTTTTTTTATTCAAACCTCCGATTTTGTAACCTTCGATTTTAGTCGGTCCGAAAATCGACAGTTAATCGGTTCCAGTTAAAAAAGTCCATGCCTAACATACTAGTCTCCTTGCCTTCAATTCGTTGGGAACACAATCTTTACTTATGTTAGTAATGTTTTGTAAATTTTAATTATTTATGCATTTATTTCGGGCAATGTAAATATAATTTATCCAAACACTTGAAAGAAATTAGATGTGAAATTCGTAGTCTGAGGCTCTGAGCTTTATGTTGGCCCATATCGTAGGCCCACCCTACAAGTTACACCACGGGGAATTTTGGCAAATACCAAACAAGTCTTGAGCAAGCAGGAACTCTGTATAGTCGCGGTGAATAATTGTTGCCCTACCCTAACTTCTAGTATAGTACCTGTCAACCGGTGCAGTCCAACTAGTCAAAGAATCTGGTTGTTGGGCGGGATTCTGCTCCCTGTTTTCATTTCACTCGAAGATCAAATCAAATCGTAAATGGAACTTGGAAACGCGGCAGCGGAGGACGTGCACAGTGAAGGTGAAGCAACGGCTGATGAAGCCTTCGCGGCAATGCTCGGAAACCGCAGCTCGATGAAAGAGAGATTTCTCGATCGAGTTAAAGGACCGTGGTCACCGGATGAGGACGCGCTGTTGAGTCGACTGGTGAGTAGCTTTGGGGCGAGGAATTGGAGTCTCATCGCTCGAGGAATTCCCGGCCGATCGGGGAAATCTTGCCGCCTCCGTTGGTGTAATCAGCTCGACCCTTCAGTTAAACGCAAGCCGTTTACTGGTATTCTGACCCCTACATT
>JAOWBN010024466.1:0-10514 GCA_028565015.1 Pinguicula moranensis
ACGAAGCGGCCGCGCCCGTCGTGCTCCGCCTCCACCAGCGGAGGAGGAGAATATTCCGCGTCGAGTGGGATATCAACTGCGACGGAAGAGGATGAGGATATGGCCAACTGCTTGATTCTCCTCGCACACGGCGGCTCGACCTTGCCGTATACGGTGGAGGAGAATACACCCACCGCCGCTGGGAAACTGGGTGTGTTTGTCTACGAATGCAAGACTTGCTACCGAACTTTCCCATCATTCCAGGCGCTCGGCGGGCACCGGGCGAGTCATAAAAGGCCGAAATCCGCCGGAGAAAGTGACCGGGAAAAGTCGCCGGCGGTGGATCGGGAACGAGAAGAGGAGAAATTCGTGAAAGCGTTACCGCCGCACACTCCGTCGCCCTTCAAGGCCAAGATTCACGAGTGTTCAATCTGCGGATCGGAGTTCGCTTCCGGGCAAGCCCTCGGCGGACACATGAGGAGGCACCGTCCACCACCAAGTACGGGTACTAAAATTGATTCGTTTGCCGGCGACAAGAAGGCGAGGAGCATGCTGGAATTGGATCTCAATCTTCCGGCGCCGCCCGAAGAGGAGAACAACACACGTCAATTTCCAGCCGTTCGCTCGCCGCGTCTGGCTTTCTCTGCGGCGGCGTTGGTGGGTTGTCACTACTAGGTGGGGTGGAAGAGGAAGTGGGGTTGACATTCGATCAATGTGCATAGCATAATCATTTGTTACAAACAATTTTTATTTTTTTTCTCCCTACTTTTCGTTTTTTTTTTCTTTCAAAATTGATACAAGGTCAAAACTGTCATTATCCACGGGATTACTATTGTCATCACTTCTTTGAGCAATGCCCGCCCATACTGTTGTGTTTCCATTTCTTTCAATTGAAGAAAGCCAGTTGTTGCGATTGGTTAACATATTTTATTTTGATCTAATCGTTTATAAGATTCAAAATTACTAAAAAATTAAAACTGGCGTAGTTCAAACCTTCAATTGCCAGTTCATGGTCTCGGGTTTCAATAGGCAAATTCTCCATTGAGCACCTTATAAAACTTGTGTAGGGTTTGGTGTAATGAGCACCACAGCCCAAAGTGGTGGATTAGGTTTGTTTTTGTCTTGTGAGCTTACACAAGACAAAACAAGTGTACATAGAAAACTTGCTTCCCTGTCTGTTTCTATTAAATGACTAGGAATAAACGGCTGGGAAAAGATAAGTTGCTTGCTGCCAATCCCATGTGTATCTATCTGTAACTGTATGTGTATTTGTTTTTTTGTTGGAAAAATGAAATAATATTTGGATGCTGTAATCTTGCCATCTCCTTTTACTTGTAGGCTTGATCACCCCTACCTATTTATACCTAATCACTCAACTGCATGGTTCCTAACTTTTCAAGCTATTAAACCGAACTCGACCCACCAATTTTCTTCACATTATTAATATTTAAGTAGCTATTACTTGTCCTACTTGACTCACACTTCTTGAAATGTGTCAACAATCTCCCCCTAATTTACACAGTTGATGAGTTCATGAGGTGAGACTTTAGCAGCCTAATTTCTTACATGGTCCCTCAAATATGACTTTCATCCACAACGTACCCAGTATATTTTAAACTAAGTTGGGATCTAGGGGGTCAGATATATGCAGTTTTACCCTTATAATTAAACAAATAGTTTGTTTCCATTGCGACCCAATATGTATTGCGTATTTGATATATTGAGTTCCGACAACTTCACTAAATAGAAGTACTAAAATTTAATAGAGCCATTTAGCATGTTTTTATTTTATCAAAATTCGACCGGAGCTACAACCTAGATCAGCCCTAAGAGGATCCGCCTTGATCTTGACTCTTCCTGTCAAAATTTCTCTAGTTTGTCGGGACGGGGTATGAGAGATCTCTTCACGGAGATTTAATCAAAAATAAGAAAAATATAAAATGCAACACTAAAAAACATAGGCGTATACACAATGGTAGAGCCACGGAACCAGGGTCCGCCAAGATTTAAAAATAAATAAATTACGCATATAAAAAAAATTATTTTTGTAGTCCCCCGAAATATCGTAAATATATTTGTTTTGAGTTAATTTATAATTTTCGTTTATATCAGTGGGTAGAATATAAGGGTTTTAATGTGGAGGTTATGGGTTTGATTCCAATTGGGCACTGCATTTTTTTTTATCATTTTTTTGGCTGGAAATTTCCTGAAAATTAGTGTGTAGAAATTGAGTATTTAAAAACTAACTTTCGTATCTACTTCTGAAATTAAGTAGTCAGAAACACTTTTATAAAAATTATAGTCAAACAACTTTTTTACACTTTAGTGAAATTATTTTTTTAGCAGGATTTTTTCAATAAGATTTAAATTTCAACAATTTGTTTTTTATAAGTTGCTTTCTATTATTTTCTCTACTTTTTTTGGTTAAGCATATGATATATAGACTAATAGATCTTTTTTGTAAGTAGGATAATGAAGATTTTTTTACCAAAGGTACCAAAGACAATTTGCTGAAAATTCTTTTATATTGCATCATTGATTTTATTTTTCTTTCTTAAATTGTAAGTCCTCTTAATTGTGAAATTTTTTAATTTGGATCATTGTAGGTTAAATCGACCGGAGAAAAGTCCATCTCCCTGACAAAAAAAATTGGCTCCACCCGTGGGTATACATGGAAGTTAGTGGGATTTGATCCTATTTCTCATGCAGTGTTTGTTTTGTCCACTAACACTACAAATGTTAAGCCAGAAGCAGAAGCATGTGGGTTAATCGTTCCATTCAATGGCCAAATCTTTATTGTTTCTGGAGTTGTGACTTGTGAGATCTTAATCTTATTTATGACGCTTCTTCTTTGATCGTAGCTCATTTATAGCCACAAAAATAAAAATAAAAATAAAAATAAAAATAAATAGTTAATAGACCGGAAAAATTGGTTGTAACTTTGGCCGAATTGGTTGTGACTTGTGCCAATGGATCTGGGGAACCCTACCATTACGAAATCTTTTCGCGATTTGGATTGTTGCAAAACAAGAAGTAGAGGGGCCTAAAATTAAATGAGTACTGTGATTCAATAGGTCCATATTTCTTTTTTAACCCGTAAACTTTTGCAATAATTATGGGGATAAAAAAATAAGATGATAGATTATGTGAATATTTATATAAAACGCTTAAATTATGTCGAAGTCCTCCTCATGTGGACAACTCAGCTCGGTTTCGCAATGGATGGACACTGGTTTAAAATAATACAAAAATGGCAAGTAAGAATGCTATATAGGTGTTAGTGGACTCCCAATTTTATTAAATGATGTAAAGTTAAGTATAGTGAGGCTATATAGCTCGGTTTCTGAGTGTCTGATGTACGAGGCATTACCCTTATAATTATACAAAGAGACCGTTTCCATTTTACGACCAAGCGGGTATCGATCATTGAACCTCACAGTTGTGAGGTTTAGTTGCTCACCACTTGAGCCACCAAGACTTGATAAGTATAGTGATCCTATGACTTAGCTAATTTTGGGCCGTTAATTTGGAAATTCAAATAAATCACCTGGGTTTATTTTGTATACATCATTCTTTTTTTCTTTTTATTCTCATTCTACTTCCTATTTTGTATTTTTTGAGTATTTGAGGAACCTATAAAAAAAATAGAAAAAATTATAAAAATAGTATTTGCAATCCAATTTTGTAAGATAACTAATACTTTCTCTTTTCCTTCAAATTTTGTTTTTTGAGTATTTGGGAAAACTATGAAGAAATAGAAAAAGCTATAAAAATAATGTTTGCAATTAAATTTTTTAAGATAACTTTTTTTTCATTAAAAGTAGAAAGAGGGAAAAAATAATCTCCTACCTATTTCAGAAAACAAAAATGAGATTTGATTGAAAAAAAGAGAAGGGAAATCAAAAGTTGAGTTTTAAAATAATATTTTTGAAATTATCTAGAAAAAAAAAAAGAAGAAATTGTTTTTAATTTTTAATAGGTACAAAAGAGGCCCTCAGTAAATTTCATAGAATGGTTCGTATTAGGAATGGAGATTTTAGTTTCTACGAAAATATGGATTCACAATGTTTTCTTTTATTTACACGTGTTGAATTGTTGAGTAAGATTGTTTATTATCAATATTTTTGATGAACAAAATAGCCTTTTGATTTTAGAAAATTATTGTTGTACGATATCTTGAATTAAGTTTTATATCATATTACATTCCATATGTATAGCTGGTATAATGAGCCCCACTCAAAAAAAAAAATCGATTAGAATCTGGCCAAAGTAAAGTCAAAATTCGATTTCTAATAACCAAGTAAAATGATTTTGGTTATAGAGTTATCTTTTCAATACTCGAAATTTTTGGTTATCCGAAAAAAATGTATTCAAACCGATCCAATTCATTTATATCCCTACTATACCTCTTTCATCTTGGCGGGTGGGTAGGATGTGCCTGTAAACTTGCCTAAGTTCATTCTTAAACCTCTAATATCGGGGCTCAGAATTCATTGGGGATGGCCAAATGGAACCACGGAACTCGGAATTTCCGGAATCCTGTGGTCCTTAACTCCCGAATTTGTCAGGAGTTCGGGTGTCTAGTCTGGGACCACGATAATGGGTGCCGCTCCCAAAATAAACTCAGGACGAGAATGGGATTCGTGGTCCAGGATCGGGATTTTTGGGAATTCTTTTTCTTTTTTTTTTACAAAAAAAAATAGTGCCTTTAACGGGGTCGTTCCAGCCATAGTGTTTTGTCCTCATAGGACACAGAACGGTCGCGCGATCCATTTCATTTTCAACGTCAGTTCTTTTTCTTCACGTTGTGCCATTCTTCTCTTCTTTAGTTCTTCTTCATGCACATCGTTCTTCACTTCACACCGAATTTGAAGGGAACGACAACGAAGCTGTGAGTCTGAAAAGAAAGACTAATATCTTTCTTGTTTCTTCGGTGGCCGATTTCTTTGGCGATTTAACATTTTTGATTTTTTATTTCACGTTAGATTTTAGGGTACAAATTTTCTTTGAAAATTTCTTCGGCTTTTAGGGTGAGAGAATTCTATTTCAGGTTGTCCATCTTTTTCTCTTGAATCGGTAGATGTTTTATTTTCAGATTAAGGTTTCAAATTTTAGTATTTATTTTGTTGTGAATCTTGTGAATACGGAATCTTGTTCTTGATATGTATCTTGTGGTATTTCCTCTTTCAGAACAGTGGTATTGAAGTTGCTCAATCGGTATTTTGTGAGCTTATTGCTCATTGTATTTTGTACTTATGCTCACCATTGAATAGTTGGTACCTATTGGCATTTTTCACAGTATTTTGTGATTGTGCTCACTATCGAATAGTTGTTGGAATAGTTTATACTTATTGCTCACTGTATCTTGCACTTTTCATGCTTTCTAATAGCTTTTATGACATTGGTAGATAAGAAGGCGTTTGATGGATTTTATGCTAGTTTCACTGCAAATTAGGCTTTAATTGAGTTTACGCCATGCTTATTAATTTGGGGGACGTGCTCACTGTCGAAAAGATGTTTGGGGGCCATGCTTATTAATTTGTTTACATTTTCTTTTTGGAAGATTTACTTATGACTAGTTTTGTTATCTTTATTCAGTACCAAAAAAATGATTTTCATTTTCTGTAGCATATTTGTTGGGACATTCATTTATTCACGAGCTTTTTTATGGTTGTTGTATTTGCATTTACTGATCTCTCAGATTCTTGTTTTTGGCAGTGTTGATTTGAGAAGCTTTCACGTGGAAATTTAAGACATGTTAAACATTAAACATTTTTTTGTTGGGACTCTCTATTTTTCTGTTGAGAGTACTTTTGAATCTCTGATTTGTACTTCTGTTTTGTATTATCGTAGATGTCAACACCTCTTTCGGACATTGAGATAGAAGAAGAACAAGACTATGATGAAGCAAAAGCTCAACAGCCCCATGAAACACTTTCGGCTTCAACAGTCCCAAGAAAAAGGAAGAACATTGCGCTACGGTCAAATGCCCGACAACATTTTGATCCAATTATAGGGACAAATGGTGAGAGAACGGGAGAGGCGCAATGCAACCATTGCAGAGTAATAATTTCTTGTTGTAGTAAAATCTCAGGAACTTCTGGTATGCTGAAACATATAAGGAAGTATTGTAATAAGATTTCACGGGGGCCTACTGTCATGGCTTAAAAAAATGACGTTTGATGCTTCATCCTCGGGGAAGAATATAATGTTAGATAATTTTTCAGAAAAAGCTAATTCACAGGTTGCATGCAGAATTTATTACTCGGGAAGAGCAACCGTTTCTAATTGTAATGGTTGAGAGCCAAGGTTTAGAATAATAATAAGGAAATCAGTACAGCGGGATTGCATGGGCATATATGTGTTTGAGAGGAATAATTTGAAGAAAAGTCTTGTGGATTTAAATCCAATGATCTGTTTGGCAACGAACACGTGGAGCTCTCTGCAAAATATTTTCTACATGTGCGTTACAACACATTGCATCAAATTCCTGCACTGCGAATCTCTTTTTTGGAGAGTTGTCCAATTTGAAAAAGCAACTAAATATATTTATGAAGAGCAGAGGCACATTCTTCAAAAAGATGGCGATGAGGATGCACAAAAAACATATCAAATATTGGGGGGAGCTTTCTGATGAATATGAGCCAACGCTTCGTATGAATAGTTAATAATATTAATGTCTTATTTACTTTATTAATTGTATACTATATTGATTACACATATTATTTCCTTATTGTTTCTTATATTGAATATGAACAGATTTCTATTTGTGACAACCATTTTTGACCCGGGGTGTAAACTCAAACGACTCGAGTATTGGTTGACAAGGATTATTGGGGTCGACAAAAGCGTCAAAATTGTTGAATTAGCTAAGAAAAGAATAGAAGATCTATACTCTGAGTATGAATCCCTATATGGTGGGAAAAAAATAACTCTAATAATACTGCTCAGATGACATGCTCTGATTGGCTGATAGTCTGATACCATATTTTCAACTTGAAATATAATGCATTATTCTCATTATATTTGTTTACATTGTCAGGATCAGGACGAAGGGGCACCATCTGACAATAGTTTGGTAGATGATCTATTTGCACAGGGATAGGTACAACAAATGAAAAGTCAGCAACCCAATATACCGACAGAGTTGGAGTTGTACTTGTTTGTTAAACCCGAAAGCTTTAAAGGCAATATTTTAGAATGGTGGAAGAACAATGATGATAGGTATCCTGTGCTAGCTAGAATAGCACACGATGTTCTAGGAATACCTATATTCAACACAAGAGGTTGTGTCATTAATTCTTATAGGACCAAAATGGGCATAGGAACCGCAGAGGGTCTCATACTTACTCAAAATTGATTGAGGGTTTCCAGTGAGATATCTTCTCGGGTTCATGATGTTGATGATGGCATAAGGAACCATATGCGTATGAGTTTAAAAAAAGTGATATTTAATATTTATAATTTCATGTTAGTTATATTTTATATTTATTTATGTCTATTCTCAAGTCTTACTTAATTAAATGCTACTTATTTATTTTTATTTTATACAGAGTTTGCATCGAATGCAGGGCTTGAGGGGATCTGCTTTGACAACCTGCATATTCGAGATGATGATCATGCTTCCTGCAACTTAATTGAACACATGTTGGATTGTCTTGCTATCATGACTATGATGACTTAATGACTATGTTATACTCATGATTATCTTATAATTTTATTACTTTCATTTTATAGATTTTTGGAATTCACTTGCCTTGCAAACTGCAGTTTTATTCTATTTGCTCAATGCTCATGATTATCTTTCAGTATTATTTTATCTGCTAATGATCATCCTAATCTTGTAGCATGTGGTGTGACTGTAGGAACTAGGAATGTATTGTATAATGTATTGGTAGTTGCCAGTTGGGGTTAGTTCTTTGGTGCAGCCATGCAGGGAAGTATCTCGAATCGTGCTCAACTTTTATGATTTTCAATCTACATATGTTTATGTTTGAAATTTGGTTGCAGACTTGCTACTTGGTATTTGTAATTTGTATTTAATTGCACATTGCTACAGATTCATGTTCCCATTCCTATTTAGGCTAGTTCACATTCCTATCCCCGTCCCAAATTTAAAAATGGGACTTTGGGAATTTTCGGTTCTGAAGTCTCGAATTTTTGGGACTTTGGGGATACAAAAATGGGAATTGACGTTCTGCTCCCAAAATATTTCAATACGAGAATGAGAATAGGTTATTCTAAGATCGAAATCCCAAATGTCCATACCTAGAAGTCGCGATTAATAATAAGCATTCTTCTCATTATCTTGTGAACAAACCCAACGGTGATCACCGAAAAGTAAAATTTCAACTTGATTTTCTTAATAGCGGAACGTGCACATGGGAAGTGTTTTAGAGAACTTGTACTTTGTATTGAAAAATTAGATAAATATAGTAAAAAAAAGAATTATGAAAAAAATACAAAAAATTAATTCAGTCCTATTTTGTTAAATTGTTTAACACAAACTAAATGAGGAATTTTTTTTATATAGAAAGAGCCCAAGTTTTCCAAAACCTCTACTAACAAGTTTCAATTAGAGAATAAAAATAATAATTTAAAATATTGAATTAAACAAATTTTTATTTGTATTAAAGTCAAAATCTGTTGGAAAATAAGTTGCGGTCCCTTAATTGCACTTTCGCGTCTACCCTAAAGCCAACAAGATAGGTTTCATTAATAAAAGGCTCTTTTTTATTACAAAATTTAATCAAAGAATAAAACAGACTATAGAGGAAAGAACATAAATCCATAGGAAACCATCTAAGTCCATTTAAGATAAATTATGAATGTAGACAAATGTTGAAGGAAGAATTTCTCCCGTATACTTATTATACATTTATAGGTAAAAATAGGTATAATATGGAACGGATAATTACAAGAAAATTGAATTCTATTCTATTCAATATCCCCTTCCTGGTTGATTGGAGGAATATTCGAGATTCTCCTTAGCTACTGGACTTTATTGTTTATATTGTTAACATCTCCCCGCAAGCGAACAGGGGGCAGAGACAACTGGAGCTTGGAGCAAAGAAACTTGAAGCGAGTAGTCCCAAGCTCCTTGGTGAAGATATCAGCAGCTTGTTCATGTGTACTGAGACGTTGAATGAGAATATCCTTGTTCATAACTTGTTCATATGACTCGACAGATGTGCAGCGGTCTGATGACATGACTGTAGACAGAGGTGACTCAATGAGATGATTAGTCAGCTGGAGGGAGACAGTTGGACTGACATAGTCATGCTCTATCGTGGAATCTATAGGAGACGACAAATGTTTGTACGTGGACATGGGACCTGTTGGAAGAGATAGACATGATGGATTTATTGCAGAGCCTGACAATGGACGTTCGGTTGGCATTAAGTGGGTTGCAGGACCAATGGGAGATTCGAGTACCCCTGAAGCATGAGGAGAAGTCACAGACGTAGGAACAAAAGAATCAAATAAAGGAGTTGCACCTGATACGGGAGCGGCAACCAAAGAGGGATTGGTGCTGGCTATACGATCCAATTTTGCCGGGAACACAGTCTCATCAAATACAACACGCCTAGATAACTATGTGGTCCTAGATATTGGATCATAACATTTATAACTAGAGTGTTGTGAACTATATCGAAAGAAAATACACTTAGAACTTTGAAACATGAGGTTATGAGAGTTATAAGGACGACATAAAGGATAGCAGGCACATCCAAAAGACCAAAATTTTGTGTAATCAGGCTGGCTATTAAATAATTTCTCGAAAAGGCTTATATGGTTAAGTACCATAGCGGGAAGACGATTAATTATGAATACTGCGGTGGAGCAAGCCTCAACCCAATACATTGAGTAAGCCAATATCTAGGAGCATGCTTGTTTATTGTTGGGTCGGGTCCGGGCCCGAGCCTATTTACTGTTGGGTCAGGTCTACTAAAATTTTATGGTATCAGAGTTGATATGGCTTAACAGTCCAATAAAGATCCAAATGGCCTATTAGACCCTCAATTGCACAAGCCCAGCTATATATGAAATGGAACTCTGGCACATAGTGTTGATTGTGAGATACTTATGTCTACAATATAAAAATAAGTCTTAACAGGGCTTGCCTATTTGGATTTGAGGGAGAGTGTTAGAATATATCCCACATGAGTTATGAATATGAATATAAACTAACTTATAAGAAATTGTGGGCTTACAATCAATCACCTTAGTATTAAGGTTTTTATGAGAGTAGCCCACATTCAATTATAAGTTAGGCTCATATGCGCACTCGCACCCAAGGCCTAAGCCTGTTTATTGTTAGTTCGGGCCCAAGCCCATTTATTGGTAGGCCGGGTCTACTAAAATTTACAGTCCAAACTTACCGAAAAGCACGATTTGTGAGGAGAAAAAGAAAGAAGATCTGCCGGACTTCAATGCAAATCCAATCTCCCAATAAATTCTAAATTTATGAAAAAATAATTCAATTCCTTGACGCAAAATATTGATTAGTTGTTGTTTAATCAATAATCACCATT
>JAOWBN010024477.1:0-10513 GCA_028565015.1 Pinguicula moranensis
AGGAATTCAATAAGCAGATTTGTTCTTCTTGTCATAAGGCAGATTTGTTCTCCTTGTGTTGGATTCTGATTACAACAGTAGTGATGTGTTCCAGATCTTCTCCACATCCTCTTGCACTGGCCCCCTTTCCCAAACGACTTCCATGGCTGAATTAAGGTTGAATTCTCCTCGAGTATTCGGCTTCCATGTACTTGCTGTACCATCAATGTCGTTATATGATGTAATTTGTTATGATAATTGATACATGATGTTCTTTTAATTGTTCTTCTCATCATCAGCTGGTAGTAGTATTCGTTGGAATCTGCAAGTGTACTTATTGGTGTTCATGACGGAATTTTTTTGCAGAATAACCTTCATGAGCTCTGGGCTCTACTTAACTTTTTGCTTCCGGAAATATTTAGCTCCGCTGAGACTTTTGATGAATGGTTTGGAAAATCTGGGGAAAATGATGAGCAGGAAGCAGCCGTACAGCAACTTCACAAGGTATACAAGTTTGTTCTCATTTTCCCACACTATCTCCCACGAAACATCTTATAATTTATTGGACTAGCGAATTCTTTTGCATGCAGAACAAGCTCATATATTTTAAAGTTAGATCTGCATTATATGCTGACAGAACCAATAAATAAGATACTAAAAAATAAAACAAAGCCAATCTGAAACAATATAGGGACTAAGTTATCTGATGTTCTCCTCCTGTTTGTTTCACTATTATGTAGTTCTTTTGCATCTTTTTTGACGTTCATAGTGATTGGTAAATAAAAAAACAACTACCAATCAACTGTTGTTATATGCTGATCAGACACATATATGCTTTTCCCTGCACAATTTCTTTCTCTAATCACGATTGTTCTAAACTCGTAGGTTCTCAAGCCATTTCTTCTCAGAAGGTTGAAGTCTGATGTCGAGAAAGGCTTGCCTCCCAAGAAGGAGACGATACTAAAAGTTGGTATGTCCCAGATGCAAAAGCAGTATTACAGGGCATTGCTACAGAAAGATCTTGAGGTTATAAATTCTGGTGGTGAACGCAAGCGTCTACTTAACGTAGCCATGCAGCTGCGGAAATGTTGTAACCACCCATACTTATTTGAGGGGGCTGAGCCTGGTCCACCATATACGACTGGAGAACATCTCGTAGAAAATTCTGGTACTTTTTTTTAATTTCATGAAGGGGAAAACTGATCGTTACAGTCCTAGCCACTTCTCTATTTTCCTTAAGTGTTGGTGTGACTTGCAGGCAAGATGGTTCTTCTTGATAAGCTGCTCCCAAAATTGAAGGAGCGTGATTCCAGGGTGTTGATATTTTCTCAGGTTGGTAGCCCCTAGATATTTTGTTGTCTTAAGTTCATAATCCTTAGATTACTTGTGGTCTTTGGGATTGTTTTTTCTTATTTTGTTAACTTGTGCTCTCTCTGGCATGTATTCCCTGCTTATTACTTTTTGATTCTTTAAACAGATGACCCGACTGCTAGACATTCTGGAGGACTATTTAATGTACCGTGGATATTATTATTGCCGAATTGATGGAAATACTAATGGGGAAGATCGAGATGCTTCCATCGAAGCCTTCAACAAGCCAGGAAGCGAGAAGTTTATATTTCTACTCTCAACCAGAGCTGGAGGTCTTGGAATCAACCTCGCCACTGCTGATATTGTCATTCTTTATGATAGTGACTGGTGAGGCTTCTGTTAATGATGCATCAAGGATCGGTTGGTGGTATCAAACCATAAATCTGGTTTATTGCAGGAACCCGCAGGTTGATTTGCAAGCGCAGGACCGTGCTCACCGAATTGGACAGAAGAAGGAAGTCCAAGTTTTTCGGTTCTGCACTGAGGTTTTCTCTATAACACTATTGTCATTAGATCTTTTGGTTGAGTGGAACAATGAAATGATTGTTTTACAGTACACCATTGAGGAAAAAGTAATTGAAAAGGCTTACAAAAAGCTAGCGCTTGATGCTCTGGTTATCCAGCAAGGGCGATTAGCAGAACAGAAGAGTGAGAATTTCTTAGCATTATAATGGCTGTTTTACAGTACACCATTGAGGCCTGAAATAACATAATAACTAAAAAAAATTATTATGGTTTATAGCTGTTAATAAGGATGAGCTTCTGCAAATGGTCAGATATGGTGCTGAAATGGTTTTCAGTTCCAAAGATAGCACAATAACAGATGAAGATATAGATAGGATTATTGCCAAAGGAGAGGAGGCAACAGCAGAACTTGATGCCAAGATGAAAAAATTTACAGAAGATGCTATCAAGTTTAAAATGGATGACAGTATGTTTATCACAATCTAACTATTTCAGATGCTTGTGCTGTTTGTTTTCCAATCGCACTAATTTAAAGTCCCTTGGACTTCCTACAGCTGCTGAATTGTATGATTTCGATGATGCAAAGGTAGAGTTACTCTTTCTCGCAACTGCTCAATCCCTTCCTTTTAGCTAATTTTACATTGTCATTTCTTATTAAAGGACAACAACGATGATTTCAAGAAAATTGTCTGTGAAAACTTGAGTGAACCAACAAAAAGGGGAAGGAAGCGCAAGTAAGCTTCTTCAATTGCTTATGAGCTAAACTAGTGCTTGTACTTGATCTAGCTGAGGCATCTTTAATATTTCTTTAGCTACCCTGAATCGGAGTGCTCCAAGCAGCCAATACGCCAAAATGGTCCTACAAGACAAAGAGATCCTCGCATACCTCGAATGCCACAGTTGTAAGCATTTATGGTTAGTTTTCAAATTCTATTTATGTTATATGCTTCTTATTATCTTTTGTTATAAGGCATGATTTCCAGTTCTTTAACACACATCGACTTACTGAATTGTATGAGAAAGAAGTGTGCCACCACCTTCAGGTACGTTGTGGAGGATATTCTTCAGATTTACTTTCATATGCTGGTTTGCAAAATCCTTTTGTTCTTGTGTTTCAGCAAGTACAGCAGAAGAATCAGGAGATGGATGCAATAGCAGTGGATGATCCTGAAGGTATCTTCTTTTTAAAACTGAAAACTTCTTGTAGTCTCTGAATTTACACTGATCACTCTGTTAATACCCCTGTTGCACAGAAGTGAAAGAAGATGCTTTGACTGCTGAGGAACTGGAAGAGAAGGAGCGGCTGCTGGAAGAAGTATGTTTCTGCTGCCTTCTACTTGACTTCCGATTTTTGTGCATAGCATCATCAATTAGTTTTCAAAGTGTAGGGATTTTCCTCATGGAGCCGAAGAGACTTTAACACTTTTGTCAGGGCCTGTGAGAAGTATGGTCGGAATGATATCGAAGCTATAGCTTCCGAAATGGAAGAGAAAACAGAGGAGGAGGTTGCAAGATATGCAAGAGTTTTTGAGGAAAGATACAAAGAATTGAATGGTAAATCATAAGTTGTTAGCTTAGTTTATGCCTGCAATTTTAAAGGGATCCGACAATTCCTTTTTATTCTAAGATCTAACGGGATGCAGAATCTAATTTTTAAACAACGAAGTGTATGCTACTATTTTGATCACGGACCTATTTGTCCTCTTAAAGTTACTTTTTACATTCAAGTTTATAGAACATGATTTTGTTGTGATTTTCGTAGTCTTTGCAGCTGAAGTTTGATTCTAATTTGCTAAATGACCTCCAGATTATGATAAGATTATTAAAACCATTGAAAGAGGGGAGGCTAGAATTTCACGAAAAGATGAGATCATGAAAGCTATTGAGAAGAAAATGAGTCGCTACAAGAACCCATGGCTGGATCTGAAGATCCAGTATGGCCAGAGCAAAGGAAAGTTATATAATGAAGAATGTGACCGCTTCATGGTTAGCTCTTACAGTCCTTTTAGCTGCTCTAATCTTCTCCTGATTCTCTTTTATTTTATTCTTTTCTCTCAGTTCCAGCGAACTGATTATGATTCTTTTCCCTAGATATGCATGATTCACCAGCTTGGGTATGGAAATTGGGATGAGCTGAAGGCAGAATTCCGTCGGTCGGACTTGTTTCGTTTTGATTGGTTCATGAGGACCCGTTCCACTCAAGAAATTGGTAGAAGATCTGATATACTTATTAGGTTGGTCGAGAAGGAAAACCAAGAATATGATGAGAGGGAGAGACGGGCCCGTAAAGAGAAAAAACTAGCTAAGGTAGAAAGGGTAATCTCTTTCTCGTCACAATCCTAATTTTCCTTACATGTTAGACTCTTAAATGCAACACAACAGCAAAACTACCCCCCAGAGTGAAGTTAGCTTATAAATACAACATTTTGTTTCCACAGAATATGGAAGCATCTAAGCGTACTGTTACTAGGCATGCTGCTGTGAGCAATCCACCGTCCCTGAAGAAACGGAAGCCTCTGTGAGTTGTCCACTAAGTGAGTTATATGCATGTTCTAAGATGATCTTAACAGATGCAGGTGTTGTAACCTGGTTCATTCTTTGGCAATGGGGGATTGATTATATACTGATTGTGGACACTATAGTCAGAGTTACTACAGAAACATCCTCGGCAAGGTTATTGGGATACGGAACCTATTAAACGTCTGATATTTATGAAGACTTGGTATTCATGTATACTATGTATTTTATGTAGAGACGCAAGCTTCTATATTTATTTGTAATGACTTCATTAAACTGAACTGATTTGGCAAGTGAAAGTATCGGGTTTGGTTGCTCTTTGGTTCATTTATGGGGAGTTTAGCTATTTGAAATATCCAAGTTGCTCAGCTACCAGTAGACTTGAACTGGAGCAAGAAGAATGAACAGTAAACCAAAAGCAAAGCCATTTCAATTTTCATGTAGATAATATTTGGAGCCAAAAATTCAGTCATTCTGTCTAACTTTCTATTTCACGTAAGCATTCATACACATGATATAATGTACAAATTAACCTCTAAGGCACCTTCCAAACAGTTCTATTCTTGGGTAGATACTATCCCCTCCATGATAATGTAACAAAGAAAAATTCCGGCCCCTGTGAAATACAAGAGTGATTTAACGGTCCTGTGCTTTCCCCTTGAATCGTGAAACACGATGCATTTGGGCGTCGTAGCTCCCCTCCCCATGTGGTCCTCCAAAGTTGTAAGTTTCATATGCTTGGAGTTTACTCATTTGTGCTATGGAAGCTGCCCACGCTGTTTGGTTTCTTTCTCTCCCTCCAATTCTCGCCCCACACCTTGGCCTCAGCAACTGCACGTTCTCTATCCAAGTCCCAGTTCCTTTCTCTACCAGTACTGGAGGGGCTGTCCCTTTGTGAATCAGGACGATCCAGCTCTTCCAGAGCCCCCTTACGCCCGGACCCACCAGATGTTTCAATCAGCTCTGCACCTGTATTGAACTCCCTGGGAGAATCTCTCTTCCTAGAATCAGGTGAACTCTTGTGCTTTGATGGGGAACCATAGTTCCTCCCATGCCCGGGATCATCCAGGCTTCCAATCCCATCAGCTATATTCCTTTGCAAGGAGCTTTGTTTTTTGCTCTGTGAAGAAGGTGAATTAGGATCATAAGTTTGGGATGCCAAATATGTCAAGGCAGTTACAACATCAGCAATTAGAGGTCTTGTAGCAGCTTGCTCTTGCAAGCACATGGCAGCCACTGCCAGTGCTTGATAAAGGCCCCGCGTAGGGTAACGGCCTTGCAATAGAGGGTCCGCCATTTTTGGAAATTTCCTCCGGTCCTTGAAGAGAGGCCTGGCCTGTGTCCATAATATCAATAAAGTGAAAGAAGATATCAGTATTGCAGGCCAATCACTCTCATGCAACACTAAAACTGTTTAAAATGGCAAAATGTTGACAGAAAGAAACACTTAAAAGGAAAACAGGAAAACTAACAGAATTTCTTTTTGATAAGTAACAAGCAGAAAATTAGAAGTGGAGATGCATGCTTGCTGTTCTGAAAAGTATAAATGAATTAGGAAAAGGAACAGAATAGCATAGTCACACCAGCTTGCAAGATATTCATCTTTTCTTGTATAAAAGTGATGATGAATAACATTTGCATTAGCGTTAGAAGCAAACATCTCAAAGGTTCTTCATCCTATCAAAAAGCCAAAAAAATGTTTCTAATAGTTATATTGGACTCTAAACTATAGTGGCAAGGTGTACAAATGTATCCTGAAAAGAAAGCACCACAAACCCGTGTAAGATTATTAGAGGCAAAAGGGAAAAAAATGCAGCCAAAGAAAGCACCACAAACCCATGCAACAAGATTATGCTCCTTTGCACCCCGACAGTTGTCGATAGCCTTCCTGCCAGTTATGATCTCAAGGAGGACGACACCAAAACTGTAAACATCAGATTTTAAAGTAAGTTGGCCAGTCATGGCATATTCAGGTGCACAATAGCCATATGTTCCCATCACTCTAGTCGATACATGAGTTTTATCGCCAACTGGGCCGAATTTTGCAAGTCCAAAATCTGACAATTTGGGGAAATAGCCCTTATCAAGAAGGATATTGGAGGCTTTCAGATCTCTGTAGATGACAGGAGGGTTGGCTTTGTCATGCAAATATTCAAGTCCCTTTGCAGCACCGGCAGCAATCTTCATCCTTGTATTCCAATCCAAAGGTTCTTTACCTGGCGGAAGATCTGCATGTAAACATCATCTGTTTTAGAATGCTATTGACTACACTTATTAATAATGAAAGGGATTAAATGTTACAGAGAGAAGGATAGGCAAATAGGTGGTGAAATAGCTAACTGAAACTACAAAAGGTCCAAACTCCAAATGCTGCATAAAGTAGTCCAAAATTAAGAGTTCACAAACATATACATGATTCTAAAGCATGTCCTTAGAAACTTCAGCTATTCAACCTAGTAGCACACTATTTAATTATTTCAATAAGGAACACTTTTAATTCCAATAAGAACGACAGACTACCATGCAAATGGTCATCGAGAGAGCCCAATGGCATGTACTCATAAACAAGAAGGCGTTGGTCACCATCAACACAAAACCCTAGCAGCTTGACAAGATTTGGATGATTCAACAGGCTAAGTATGAGAACCTCAGCCCCGAATTCTCTATGCCCCTGAAGGCCATCTCGGTCCAGTTGTTTAACTGCAACGACCTGTACAAATAAGTATATCTTTAACTTCCCAAATTAGAGCAGCGGTTCAGCACATTATTTCATGTTTCAAGAAATAGGTCATTTTCCCAAACAAGGCAAAGATAAAGGGCATCAGGGAAGTCATTTGATTTGTATGAAATGTGAACTACCTGCCCTGTATCAAGGCGACCTTTGTAGACCCGTCCGAATCCACCTTCCCCAATCAAGGAATCTGGCATAAAGTTCTTTGTTGCAGTAGAGAGCTGCTGAAATGTAAAAGTTCGTGCAGCAACATGCTCTGTTGATTCCTTCGTGATTCCTGTTTCCTCTTTCAAATCAGTACTACTCCGTGCTTTTGATTTATCTAGGAAGCATACAGTAAAGGTCATGTGAGTAAGATAAGGATGCTCTAAAGAAGATCTCAGGCAGAATAGAGATCTTATACAATTGCATAAAAAAATATACTGGAACTTTTTAACACTTCTCCTATCTTCTCGCTCAGCATCATCCTAGGCCCAGAACTTGAAAAAAGTAATTTGAAACATTCAGACACTTTCATGCATTGTATGCCAGCTTGTTCAATTATATTTAAGTATCAGAATGTAGAATCGAGTGCACACAGTATTATACCGCTCAAATAGAAATGAAAAGTATTTTCCAGAACTCATTTTACTGACTGTTAGGAGACTGCATTGTCTTTGTGAGGATTAGAAAAGTATGGTTTAGTCAATCACAGAAACATGCGAAGAGATCATAGGAGCATACATTTTTATGCTCAAAAGAGTTGTAGGATCACTAATAGTATGAAGTTAAGATTGAAACCAACTCAATAACCGCAAGTCATGAATATCACCCAAAATTGGGAATATCACAGATCAATAATCAACTGAACTCCTCCCCATGCCATCACGAACAAAGCCAGAAAGGAATCGTCATAAATCAAATTGAAGATCCTGATTAAATCTTATCTAGCACAGAAGTGAAATTAAAAACACAAAACCAAAAACAGCATCCATGCACCTGAATTCACTTTATCTCCATGGTTATTAGAATGAGCAATTGAACATTCTTTAAAAGGCTCCTCCTTATCTTTCACTCTGCTATCATTTTTATTACTATTTCCATCCTTCTTTGATGATCCAAAACACGGAAAGCACCCGCCCATATCAACTCTAAGCAATGAAACCACCTGCAAAGTCCCTCCTTATATCTATATACTCATGCAAACAAATTTTCATCATCAACGGTGTTTTCTCAAATTTTCCCAGCAACCCATCTCATAAAAATCCTTTCTGTGAAGTTTCCCGTATAAATTCTCAGGCAAAAGCAACTCATCGATCAGCCCAATTAACTCGACATTTGGGATCAGCACACTGCCCCTTACAACACAAAAGCAGATCAAAAAAAATAATCAAAATCTTGATTCTTCAACAATGGGAAGGGAAGAAGCTGAGGCGACGAAAATCAACTGAACCTATCAATATCATACTGGACTGGAGCAAGAATAAAATAATGAAACAATAGGTCGATGGTTTTTTGGGTGAGTGCGTTGCGTGGGGTTTTATTACAAACCTATATTATATAGATATATATAGGTAATATTAAAATAAAGAAATCTGATAGTAGTGGGTGAAAGTCAAAAAAGTAAGATTTCATTTCACTTTTTTCTATTTTGAGTCATTATAAATATCGTCACTCCAAAATTAGGTTTTGTGAATGTTGTATGCGCAATCTAAGCGGACTAGTCCAACGTGCAATCTGTGTTAAAAGTGGAACCTAGTTTGTTTGAGTTAACGTTGGTTATAGCTCAAAAATTTAGGGGGGCCATTTTTTTTAAGGGGGTAAAAATTTTATTTTTTGCGGAGGGGCCATCTAGAAATTAACTCTATACAGAGGGATAGAGTTGTAAACACAAAAATCAACAGAAACGTAAAGGCAATTATGAAACTAATGTTTTGTCAATTTTCTTAATTTTCAATAATTCTTAAAAGAAACTCTCTAGTCCACAAATGGCACCTTTAATCCATATTCATGATTTTGCGTGGCCTACGAGACCTTTTGTATTGTCCCGCCGCCTAGACTCCCCTAGACTAACACTTGGCAAAAATATTTGGCAATAAGCTTCATTAAAATTGCCTTTTAGTAGTTGTTGATTAATGTTATGCGTGTGATGTCATGTCACAATCTAGAAAGTTCTTCAATAATAAGAATCATATAACATGCCTTTAAAAAAAAATCATATAACATATTATTTAGTCAATATCTGACTAGATGTTGCTGTCTTGCTGATACTACCAATATGAGTAGAAACTTTTGTAGGATCCAGAGTTAAGGGGGTTGAATTGAAGGATCAAACTATAGAAAAAGTGAATGTTTTTTTATTTCTATATATTATGGGTGTAAAAGATATACATGTAACTTTTTAAGACTTTGGGGGCATCCCCTCCTCCCCCCTGGCCCCTAGTTGCAATGCTTGCGACAAAAATCCCTTCTAAAGAAGTCTCTTGAATGATTTCCTTTCCTATATATGCACAGAATTTGTATATAATTGTGGAAATGACTCATATTCCCTTTAGCGAAGTCTTGTACCTTTAACCTTTGTAATGGGAAAAAATAACTTCGGCCTTTGGAGAATTCAGCAGGCCTAGTACTGACCCTAACGTAACGCGATTTTGAAATAGTCTGGACCTAGTGCGATTATGGGATGCAGAAGGTAGCACCCCAAAACAGAATTTGCATATAAACATTATCAGTTTGCTTTAGCTGCAGATCTCACCGGTAATCCAGGGAAGAACAGACACCTCACGAGTTGGCCTGATGGTAGATAGTTAAATTCGTAGAAGAGATATAGGTTTCAATTCTTACTTGGTGCAAATAAATCGTTGGACCACGACTGTGAGCCCTTTCGGGGATCGTTGGCCCGAGGCTCCAACCGATTCATGTGAGGGTTAGGCTTGCATGGATCCATGGATTTGTCAAAGAAAAATAATTCTGAATATCATGGTCACAAAAAAAAAACATACACCATCCTTCAAATGGTGAAAAGGGCTTCAATTGTAAAATAAGAAAACGGGAGAATTCTTCTACTAATATTTCATATCGATTCTCTTCTTACACTCTCTATTTATAGAGATGCATAATGTATACAAATACAAATGACATAAATGCAGGCGTGCAACTTTTTCCCTCGCGTGCTCTTCTTTTGACATAAATGTCTCCATTTCGGCTTGTTCCCTCGCTTGCTCTTCTTTTGACATAAATGTCTCCATTTCAATCATTCATTTCCAACACTCCCCCTCAAGATGTGCGAAAGATATCAACTAAGCCCATCTTGTTACAAAGTCTCTCCAAGTCTATGGAACTAAGACCTTTGGTTAACGCATCAGCAACTTGGTCTTTTGTGGTTACATGATTTAGTTCCAACAACTTGCTATTTAACTTTTCCTTGATGAAGAACCTATCAATTTCCACGTGCTTGGTTCTATCATGTTG
>JAOWBN010024488.1:0-10513 GCA_028565015.1 Pinguicula moranensis
CCAGTGCCCATTTTAGCTGGATCCGACACGGATACTGTTAGATACGGAGCTTGCGATGATGGAGATCTAGGGCTTGGCGTCTGAGCCATCGCCCCTGATCCAGTTCTCTGTGGCGAATTCATCCTCGTTTCACTAGCAATGCAATCAACTTGAAGCTTATAGTCCCAAACTTCACAAGATTGCCTTGCAGATACTTGAGAGAGATTGTGGCATTATAGCAAATTCTTCATCGATCATGGAAAATATAAATATCGACGTGTTCGGGAATTCATAATAAAAATTACAGAAAAGCCTTAATTTCTTATCTTCCTCGAAAATCATATTCCCCCTTTCAAAGATGTTCTACAACCCGAGTAAGGCCCATACATATCTGCTTGACATGGGCTTCGACTTCGAGTCCCACTAGCCCATAGTTTTGGAATCCTTGATACCATAAATATCCTTTAACTAGATTGGGCTAGATTTGTGAATCGGAGGAAATTGAGGATAAAATGGTCCATTACCAAGCCCAAACGGTTAGATTGATGGATTGTAGGAAAATTGCATGACCAACTAATCCGTATGGATCCGTTCGGAAGTAGGACATTGGACATCCACCGCGTATTAATGGTCTGTTTGTACCACTTAAAATTTAGATTATTTTTTTAATTTTTTTTTTTTCAAATTATTTCAAAAATAGTGTTTTAAAACTTCTCATTCTTTTTTTTTTTTTTTCAATCAATTTTTTTTTCCAGAAATATCTGGGGAGACTACTTTTTTTCTACTTCTACTCCTAATGGCAATTTTGTAAATAAATGAAAGTTATCTTAAAAAATTTAACTGCAAACATTGTTTAGTTATCTTAAAATTTTGATTGCAAATACTACTTTTATAACTTTTTCTATTTTTTCATACTTTTTCCAAGCACTCAAAATCACAAAATTAAAAGAAGGAGGATAATCAAAAGGAGAAGTAATATGAGAAAATTAATATGGGTACAAAATATGCTCTAATTGTAGCGGATTTGATGAACTATCCTTCGTTCGATAAACGAGATTGGCATTGATGGCCCCTACTTGTGACAAATGTATGATTTTTGTCAACCCATTTGGGAGGTATCGGGGTAGCACATATTTCTTTACATACATACTTACCTATCTGCTTATTGACCCAACTCATTAAAATATATACTAATTCATCTCCTTGTGTATGCAGGTTGGCGTTTATCGATCCCCATCCCATCTCGCTCTCGCTCTCACTTTTTTTTTTGTGTGTGTGTTCGAAGAGCCGAGGGTCTCCACGGAAACAGTCTCTTGATCTCTTTATAGAGGTCAGGGTATGACTAAGTACATCTCACTCTCCCCAGACCCTGCCGAAAGGTGGGATATACTGGGTATGTTTGGTTTGGTTTGGATAACTCTGATGGATAAAACTGACAACTCAATCAAATAAGTGCAAAAGAATCCTTTTGTTCCTCGACTTCATGAGCTGAAAACTGATATTCTTAATTTGCTAAGATGTAACTAAAAAATGCTTAATACTTGTAAAAAAAATCATAGATTTTTTTCTTCTTCTGAGTTTATCTATCCAAACTAAACCAAGATAACATAAAATTTTGTAATATATATATATATATATATATATATATATATATGTGGGATAAGATCCATGGACTCATTATTTGACACATTAATTGACACATATTCCTTAAAAGTCTAAGTTTAGGGTCCGTACGGTTTAGAGTTTGGAGTTTAGGGTTTATATATTTAATTTTTTAGGTCGTAGGATATAAATTTTAGAATTTAGGGCTTACGATTTATGGTTTTTAGGATTTACAACCCTAAACCCTAAACCCTAAATCCTACTAATCCTAATCCCAAAAACCCTAAATTGTTGTGACTTATCCAACAAATGCAATTTCAAAGAACAAACATAATTGAAATACCAAAAAAAAAAGAACAAACATAATTGTCCTTTGAAAACTGAATAATAAACTTCAGACTATGTTATATATGTGGTCTGGGTGTATAAAATGCTATGCCCCCGCCCCTAGACAATAGTTACAGTGAGAGTGTAGTTCTGTATACTCCTAACTTGACTTAAAGTTATACAGAATTAAACCTTAGGTTAAGGATTGAGGTTATGGCTTTATTTTGCTTACATGGTTTATTAAAACAACTCTCGTTTATCTCATATTTTCTTCATAATTGTATTATCAAAGTTAACACGTTATTTGTATATTTAAAGTTAAATTTGCATCATCATCAAACTTCAAGGTAGTGCATGAGCAAGACATTGCATCAATACTTGTATCGGGGCTAAAGTACTTACTGAGCACGTCTTGCTCACGACGAGTTTAAAATATTTTGAAGATTAAACACATGAAGAGGCTCCGGAAGAGTGGTGGATGTTTTGAAGCTTTTAATTACGAGAACATTTATTTTATTAAGAGACATACTTGTTACTCATGACATTGTCTCCGATTCTTTCTAGTTTGTGATTACTCAAGGCTGATGTGGGACTTAGATTATTTTGACATCTTACTGGTTTATTACTCGATTTGGATAAAGCCACGGGTTTTCTGTTACTTGATAAACTAGAGACTTTATACCTCATGTACAGGAAGAGTATGGTCAACTATAGAGGTGGGCAAACGGATTTTGGGCTACCCGAATTCCGAATCTTTTAGGAGTTACAAGATTTTGGGCCAGGACCGGGATCGGGTTTGTACACGTAAGTATACGGGACAACCTAAGTCCCGATCTTTAATTAAAAAAATACAAAAAAGAAAAGAAAAAAGAAACACGATTACACGAATACACGATTCTGTCAAGCCGATTTTACGTAGTCAATCTTCTCGTCTCTTCTGTCTTCACGAAAGTAAAAGGAAAAGAAACGAAACCTAATGGCTCCCATCGTTCGTGACCTCGTTCATCGCCGACCGTCAGTCTCTCGATTCTCAGCTTCTATCTTAGGGTTTCGTCCATTGTCCGGCATGCCATCTCCCGTCATCCTTCTGCTTGATTCATGTTCAAGGTATCCGGCGTCCCTTCCCTTTGTTTCAAGAATTTCATTTTGATGATTAAAATTTAAATCCCAACTAATTGTGCCTAATTGTTGCAGATTTTGAATATGAATTCTGAAGCCACTGCTTGAGCTTGACTGGTTCTCCTCTGAAGGTATAATAGTGTTCTTGGTTATGATTTTTGTTGGATTCTTTATCTTACGATTGTGACTGAAATTATAATTGAATTTATATATTTTAAGTTATGCATCTATGAAGTAGGTTCTATCTGGTAAACAAATTTGTTTGCATTATATCTCTGGGCAAAATTTATTGCTTTTACAAATATTTACACAGAATGTGTGCATATGAACTGATAATCTTTGAAGTATTTACCCATTCTTTATTCTGAAAATCAACTACACATGTGTGTAGATCAACTGATAATCTCTTTGCCTCAAGAACCTACATATTGATAGAAAGAAACACTAATTTCCAATATATTGCATTAGTTTCTACGAGTATTAGCAAATGACTAGAGGCATCCAGACCATACATGATCTATCATTTGTCCTCACAATACGACTAATCTATCATTGTCATGGTCCTACGTGCAATGTGTTTTTCAATTTGTTTCTCTTTTCTGTCTATTCTATTAATGAGATTTTGTAATTCAAGGTTTGATACTTGATTGAAGGTTTAATAAGTCTTTGTAAGATTCAATTAAATGTACATAGCTTAATGTACATTAATTCTTATTTATGAATTTATTGTTCTGAATATGTTCTGAATTTGTAGCATAAATATGAATTTAATGTTTTGATCTTAATATGTTCTGAATTTTTGCTTATCTTTAGTTTTTTGGCTATTTTTTAGATGAAAAATATTGAAGAGTTACAACATGAGGACTTCAGAGATACAATGTCATCGAAACATACGGATATTGAAATGGAAGAAGAAGAAACATCAATTAGAAACACAACAATGGTTAAAAGGAATAAGACTATCCATCCACGGTCAAAGGTTTGGAAAGATTTCATAAAATTAGATACACCTGAAAGGGGTCGTAACAAGGCCAAGTGCAAGCATTGCAAGGCTATTTTTGTTGTGACAGTAGAACGGCGGGGACTTCGGGTATGTTGAGGCATATAAACAAAACTTATCGTGGGATTAAACGAGGCCCAACTATTGTTGATTGCCTACAAAGGATGATCAAGCATGATGCTTCTACTTCTTCGGGGATGGTTAAAGGAGATACGATGTTTGATAATTTTGATGAAAAGAGAGTTCGTAGGTTGTTGGCCAATTATATCATTGAGGAAGAACAACCATTTACGCTTGTGGAAGAACAAGGTTTCATAAAGTTCATCCATGGTCTTAAGTCGAGGTTAAGAAGGATCTCCAGGAAAACAATTACTCGAGATTGCATGAGTGTATTTATGGCTAAGAGGATTAAGTTGATGTCATAACTTAAAGAATTGTGTCCGCAAGTCAGCTTGACCACGGACACCTGAACATCCATACAAAATATTTCATATATGTGCGTTATAACACATATGATAGACAAAACTTGGTTTTTACACAAATGTTATTGGTTTTAGGAAGATTGTTAGTCACATTGGGATAACACTGTCAATGGTGATGGAGCAAGTATTGAAAGAATGGAGGCTTGATAAAGTTTTGACGATTACCGTTGACAATGTTTCGGCCAATGATACATGCTTGGATGAGTTGAAAAAGAACATGCTTGAGCTTGACTTTGATGCAATGGAGGATTATGCAGACGCTGAAGTGGATAAGAAATTATTTGATATGAATCCTTGCCGAACTTATGCCAAAACCCCACGCCAATTCAATATTCAAAAACAAGATCTAAAAAGGACGAATTTGTTGTGCTTTTGCCTGAAGACAACTTGTGTCAACCAACGAGAAGTCACAATTTATGAAACCGAGAATGCTACCAAATAATCCCCTGAAAGCAACTTGTACTAACCAATAATCAAGGATAAGTTCTTTGAAAACGATGCCACTTGACTCGAAGAGAAAAATAAGTTGATGAATGTTTAATATCAAAAGAGAATACAATTTTACAATACGCAAAAACATAAAACTTCATAAAACTTGTTGATTGTCCTACATGGGGCGTTCATCCTCTTTATATATGAGTAGAGGATGAATTCTAAGTGTCCTAATAACCTCAAAAATGTTTTCTATTTGATAGGGACAAACCTAGTTTAGACAGGAACAAACCTAGTTTAGATAAGAACAAACCTAGTTTAGATAAGAACAAATAAGGCAATAACCTTATCTAATTATTTGGACAAAGAAATAATGTATTTGGATAAGGAATGAATCATTTTGGATAAGTTTTGAGGAGAAACTCCCTTATCCATTTAATCCTTGGACTTGGTCTTGTTTCCACTTGTCCTTGGACTCCACAACCCACCAAAAAGTGCACTATTCCTTTGGGCTTGTTTCTTGGGCCATGACATGGATTTTGGTAATGGGCCGAGCCATTTCAAATGGACCATAGGGTCCACTAAGTATAAATGGATCGTGGTCTCCTCTGGGCCAAGCATCTTGTATCATCAAGTTCAGACTCCTTGCTCGTTTAGGACTCCTTGTTAGATTAGGACTCATTGGTGGGTTAAGACTCCATATTGAAACAGGACTCCCTTCGGGGTTAGGACTCCTTGTTGGATTAGGACTCCTTTTGGGAATAGGATTCCTTGTCGGATTAGGACTCCTTTTTGGGATAGGATTCCTTACCAAGTAAGAACTCCTTGTTGAGTTAGGACTCCCTTTGGGGCTAGGACTCCTTCGGGTATTAGGACTCTTTTGGATTAGCCATGCTACCCTCCAAATGCGTCTTAGGCCTCGAACGTCTTCATTAGCCACAATCAAATATCTGGTCGTCTTGTAACTCGTACCCATGTTAAATTCACTTTTGGATGCACTGAACTGGATTGATCCTGCTTATGTACGAGATAGGGCATACTATTGCAGTATCCAACCATTTCAAGATCTCCTTCTTAACTACATCTTTCACGATAGGGTTCAGTCTTCTTTTGGAAGCTTCCACTGGTTTGATTCCTTCTTCTATGAATATTTGGTGCATGCACAAAATTAAACTAATTCCTTTTATAGCTGCTAAGGCCCATCCTATGGCACACTTGTGATCTCTGAGCACACGCAGACGGCTGTCTTATTGTTGATGTCAAAGAGAACTTGAAATGATCACTAGCAATGTTTCATTATTGCCAAAGAGTGCATACTTTAAATGTGTGGGCAATGGTTTGAGCTCCAAAATAGGTGGTTGCTTGATTCAAGTGCTCTTGGATGTAGGGTGTTCTCCAAAATTTTCGAAATAATCTTTTCCCTTACCTTCATTAGCATCCAACTAGTTGGTGCATTCTTTGACTCCAGGCTCTTCTAGGATAAGGGTATCAAAACTGCCTAAACAATTTTTCAGATCATTTTGTTGGTATGCATAGTCATGCTAGCTGAATTGTTGAGTAGCCTCTACACTCAAACAATCATCTTGGTGGTCATGTTTTTTTATTTCCCAAAACTTATTAAATTTAACCGCTTCCCCTTGGACTATGAGAATCAGCTATCCTCTTTGGACATTAAAGAGTGCACCTCCCATTTGCTAGAAATGGCCTTCCCAGAATAATGGGGATATCTTTATCTTCCTCCATATCCAGGATAATGAAATCAATTGGCAGATAAATTTATCCACTTTGATAAGGACATCTTAAAATATTCCTCTAGGATGTTTGATGGATTTATCTACCAGATGTAGGGAGATTGTGGTGAGCCTAGCTTTACCTAATCCCAGCTTCTGAAAAATCGAGAGAGGCATAAGATTAATGCTTGCACCTAGATCACACAAAGTTCTAGAAAATGTAGAATTTTCAACATAATAGGGTATAGTAAAACACCCTGGATCTTTTAGTTTCAGTGGCAATGATTTTTTTGGGGGTGGCACTGCATTCCTCTGTGAGTGTCACTCGTAATCTCTAAATTTCCTCTTGTTGTATAGAATATCCTTCATGAACTGGTCAAATTTCTCTATCTCTATTCCTTTCATCTGTGCAATTTTGATTATCTTTCATCATCATTGTGCTAGAGGTTAGCAAGAAGATGTAGACCCTCGACAGCTAGACTTTAACTTAATTCTCTATCAGATCAATTCTTCAGAAAGTAAGTCATATTTCATTGATCCTTGTTCTAACACCACAAGTGACTAAAATCTGTAGAGACCAACCATTTGAGGTCATGAACACTATGATGGATTTCTTGTAGCTCGGGTGGAGGTAAGGGAAAATGGTATCACAGTGTTGGCCCTTATTTACGAGAAAACACCTAGCATCCGAGTAACCCCTAGCATGGTCCGAGTAGGGTTGTAATGCAGGAAGGAAAGCAAGGGAGGTGGAAATAATCATAGGATAATGATGCTATAAGGTGAATAGGCCGGGCTATGCTAACTACTATAGTAAAGACGCCTGTAGCCATATCTATATGGCAACCTACATAACTTAAGGTCAGCAGATCATTGTTGCTTTAGCCCTTAAGTCTTAGCTTATACAACTATTGCAGCAATTTGATAACTTTGGTGCTATGAGGTATGCAGGCAGAGCAGGGTTTTTAGCATGATTATGACTTTTGTAGTCATTTTTTATGATAGCCTGCATAGGTGAGAGTCTTATCACTGCTGCACACCTCTCTTTACCCCCCTTACCCTATTCCATGATAGAAACTGTGTATCATGTACCTTTGGGATTCCTTGTATCTTTTTATTCTTTTCTTTTACTATTTCCTTTGTACTTTCTTACCCTTGGTAAGAATGTCTGTACTTACTTTTACTATTATTGAATTTTTGGCTTACTCAAAAAAAATATCCTTCATGAACGTCATGTAGTATGACATCTGCTCTAAAGCTTCTGCAAATGGAATGTTAATATGCAGTTTCATAAAAACATCTAGAATTTTTTGGAACTGCTTGTCCAGTTTGCTTTGTTTTAATCTCTGTGGGTATGGAACTGGTACTTTCTTTTCTTCCTCTTTACGAGGTATAATTACTTCAGACTTTGTGGCCTCTTCTTTTTCTTTGGTTGTGTGGTATCCTTGGACATACTTTCTACCTCACACTTCTCAGGATTATAGCTTGGCATTGTTCCTTAGGATTCACTTCCGTGTAGCTTGGCAATGTTCCAGGGGGTCTCTCTGCTAACTGCCTTGTTAATTGACCCACTTGAGCTTCCAAATTCAACGTAGCTACTATTTGATTCTTGAAATCAGCCATTGTTTCTTGCATAAATTCCTAAGATGCGGTGGCCAACTGTGCCACTAAATCTTGAATGTTTTGATTGTTCTTTGCAGTCAACACCACTTAAGTGATCAGATCATATGAGGTCAAGTGTTGATGTTGTAGGTTCCTTTGTGGCATCTACATCTGTTTTTGACCTTGGAAAGGCCTAGGTCCTTGAAATGGCATCACCTATTGGATTCAACACATTTTGATTATTGCTTTATGAAAAATTAGGATGATTATTCTTTCGTGTATTGAAGTTTTGATATCTTGGCGGATTTGATACATAATTCAGGTTCTCTATGAGATGTTATCCATTGATGATATTGGTCTTGAAGCTCCATTTTGACTAAATAAGGTTTACATACGAATGGAGACAGAAGGGGTGGGGTGTTAGGGGTGGAGGTTTTGTAAGGTTGGGTAAATTTGTACCCAACAGACTTGTAATGATGATGTCTTCTCTTAGGCCGATGCATTCAGTCCACTTCATAGTTAGCACACACACATAGAGAGGGACAAGAGAGAGAACATCATTTCATCATCATCAACAATGTAATAATATATTAGATCACCCTTAGCTATATTAGAGAGGGACACAAAGGAACGATATGATAATCAGTTCAACCTCAAAGATATTATGAGTAGACATATTCTAGTAGAAACATGATTTCCTTGTATTCTTTTTGTTGTTTTCCTTTATGTAAATACTTTATTAATATATATATATATATATATATATATTGAATTTGACTTTCAAAAAAAATGTAATAATAATTTTTACTTTACTATATTTTTTTAAATGATGTTTTTCTCAATATAATGAAATCTATGTATATGTAGAACGAAATAATTGGCAATACATACTTCAGGGTGGAGCCAGGAGACACTTTTAAATATTCCTCATGCTTACCCCCACTTTGCCTGAGGTGGAGCTCTGCTGTTGTTAGATTTGTTTTCCTTTTATTTTTAGTCTAGAGTTTTTTCCTTTGCGTATTATTTTCCTTATAATACTCTTTTTTGTAAATTTATTGAATTGCTTTTAAAAATAATTGTGGGGGGAGAAACTGTGATATATACAATATAATATATTATTATTATTATATTTATTAATAGGACATTTAAGGGGCGGTTATATTTATTTTCGAAAAAATGTGCCATAAATTCTCAATTTGGAAAAAAGTAAAGCAGTAAAGAATTAAAGAAAATAAACAGACAAGAACAATGACTACACTTAATTTTTTACTCTTCTTAAATTCATTTCAGCATACTCAAAAGTGAATAAATCTTTTTTTTGGTCAAATTAATATAGGGAAGAAAAAGGTTAAATAGGGCAACATTCAAAAGGTAAACCAAACCAAACATACCCAATAAATCCCGCATTTAAGCAAGGTTTGGAGAAGATGAGATGTACGAAGTCGTACCCCTACCTCAGAAGAGATAAGGAGACTGTTTCCGTAGAGAGTCCTAGCTCGCAGATAAAGGCAATCCAAAAAATAAATAAAATAAAATTAAATTAAATTAAAAAACAAAACAAAACAAAGCACAAAAACCAAAAAAACTAAACAAATAATAAGAAAGAAAGAAAAAGGTAAAAGAATAGAATAAACATACAAGAGGAATAAATCAACAAATGAAATAAATAAATAAATACAAATAATAATATATATATACTTAAATAGGTAACTAGGAATAGACATAAGCGACGACAATAATTACGTAAATAAATACATATCTAAACAGAGTAATAAATAACTGAATATAGTCTAACCGTCTAATGTATCATACTTATCTCTGTCCATCCAAATTCCAAAACACAGTATGCATGTACTATTATATCCCTTTATATATCTATAATTGTAATATGACGTCTCTAACTCGTCCTATTAGAGGTCATGTCCTCAGAGAAGTCTAATCCTGCTAAATCTAAACGAATTTGCTCATCCCACGTCCTTCTAGGTCTCCCTCTGCCTCGCCTTCCTTCAACTTGGAGCCCTTCAACTCTTCTGACTAGTTTGTTGACACGCCTTCAGAGTACATGTCCAAACCATCTTAGTTTTCCTCTTTCAGCTTGGCACTGATAGTTGTGATACCTAGTGCATCCCTAAAATCCCATTTGGAATCTTATCAAGTAACGTACACTCTGTAAGATCTCCGAAAGCTATACTACGTGTCATGATGCATAATTTGTGCGAAAGCGTAAACATAAGTGTGTGTTA
>JAOWBN010024499.1:0-10513 GCA_028565015.1 Pinguicula moranensis
CCAAGTTTCTTTGCGAGTTCTTACGATATCCTCCGTGGCTGGTATTGATTCTATCTGTTCATCTAAGAGAGAGACTCTATCTCAATTCATCCACCTTTCCATTAACATCAGTAGCTTGTCAGTTCCATATTTGGAGAGTCTTTCTCAGCAACCGCAATTTGTGAAATAGTATATAGCCCGGGCAGCCACTTGCAGACATTGAGTTCCATTCTGTAGCCCTCCAACTCATCAATATATCTCCGTAAATTATCAATATCTTTGCCATTTTCAAAGTTGACATTTGAAGGTTTCTGATGAGCATTCTCAAATTCGCAAGTCGCTTGATACTGAAGATGCACATCCTTTGAGTTCATAGCCGTATCCATGTCATCAATGAGAGTACCTAAGTCTAGCTGACACAATGCGGGGTTAACATCTTTAACAAGCATATCCATAGGAGCCATAGGCATTTCTAAATTCCTTCTGTCATCCTCCCTTCCTTTGACTGAGCTCTCCATCGTGCCCAAAACAGTACACTCACTTCTTCCCGGAGTTTTGCTCTCAAATCCTGTATCCTTATCTATCTTTGCCACTGCCTCACCATGCTATTTTTCAAGCAATGGCCACTCTTTATTATCAATATTGTTGGCCAGCTTGTTCTTGTATCTCATATCAACAGTTACAGACTATTTTTTCCATGGTTCTCTCCAACAACTTATCTCCTCTCTGGCTTGTATGCAGAATTTATCCTCCCCAATTACCACTTCAACCGTTTGGTCCACCATATGATTTTGTGCCGTAAGAATCTGAATACGACCAAATTGCATCTCTGAGTGCATTAGCACTTTTGTATCGATTTGGATTAGAGTACCTAATTTATTAGCAATTGCTTCAAAGAATTCTTTGGCTTCCATTCTAACAGCATAATCAGCATCGTACCCAGATTCTCTCAGCCTAGTGTTCATCATGGCTAAATCAAGAATAGGGCCTGGGCGTCCAATCAAACAAGTATCTAACCAACTCATCTTGGACGGATCTAGCGTGAAAGTGATGGAAATAGCTTCATTTAATGATTCTGGTGTCTCCACTTTTTGCGCGGCTACTGCCCCTGTATTTATTGTCGTAGCTTTGACTTCCCTGAGTTTATTGCTGGACTCACCCTCAGTTTAATAGATCCCACCCAAATCTCTTTTAGCTTGGTCAATGTGTTCTGATCTACTAATTTCTTATGAAATCTGACGAAACCGAAGCCTCTACCTGGGGGAAGATGTATATCAGACACTAGCTCAACCATCAAGAACACTGTATTCATCTCCACTTTTGTCTAGGTGGGAGGAAAATTGGTGAAATAATAAGATATGGAAGAGGCACAGAGCTTTTGCACGAAGTTGGATGGCTGCCTCGGTTTCGCTCCACCACCATTCTTTTTCTTAAGCAACCCCGTGACGGAAAACCCATTCCTCCCCGTGCAGATCTGAGTCGGTGATTCCTTCTTTGTCCCCATCCGTTGCAGCAGCACTTGCATTCACTGCTAAATCTACCTTGGGGTTCAGTTCTGACCTTGAGGTTGAGGCCATATTGTTGACTGTAGGACAACAAGTTAACCTTCCTGGCCTGAAATTGCAGCGGCGACCCAACTACAAATGCGTATTGACCAAAGTGAAAGATAATCCCTTTTTCCGACTAAACCACCTACCCGATGCACTACCCGACCAGAGAGTGTCCTACTGCCGAACGCACCCGAAATGGTATCAAAAAGTAGCTCCGATGATAGTCAACTTCTGTGCCTTTCCAAAACTAGTGATTTAATTTCTTATCAGAATCTAGCTCTAGAATTTCATTCAAGATCCAGTCCCTAGACACTTCCCTAGCAATAGAAGAAAATTGTGAAGTCGTGATCCCCTATACGAGTAGATTAGAATATTTCCTTGAACCCCAATTCAAATGAGGATTCAAAATATTTTTCGTTAAGAAAGCCTACTGACCACACGCTTAGAATCAAACAAAGTATCACCGGTTTGTTTCCTCTTCTTCTACCAGGAAGAATTCCACGAGTTATATCAGAAGAATAGAAAAGAAGAAGAGAGCCTGTAAAGAGGATTTCTATGCTTATTTCTTATCTGACGTATATTTTAACACTTGCAGGAAAGCACAAAGTACTTATGACGCGGCATGAGATATTGTTCAGAACAGTTTCTCTAGAGTTGTCAAGAACACTATGGACATCAGATTTATATCACAGTCATCCCACCTATACTAATATTTGATACCACTTATGACTTATAAGCTTTAGAAATGACCGTGATAATAACCACAGCATGACAAATAATGTTGGTAGCCAAGGTTTCAAAATGGGCTCTAACGCAATTTGCAGGAAATTTTCAAATTAAAGGTGACATTATAAAGTAACATTATGACATGCAAATGAAGATAAAATTGATGCCCAGAAAGAGATACTATGGTATGACATTTTATTTAATAAAAAATTATCATCAACATTATACAAACAGTTGAAATATCCACTTTGAAAAGCGACGTGAGATTATATACAAAACTACTACTTGATTTTTTTTTATCAACTACTTCTTGATTATATTTAGGCAGTATTTCAATGCTTTGGAAAAGTTGAAAGTCAAAAGCATTTCTCCACCAACTTTTGCCAAAAATTAGTTAGTGTTTTTTACATGCAGTAACATCAAAATGAAATATTAAAAAAATGACCTATGTGGAGGAAAAGGCAAAAGATGTTCTTTAGAAGTATTTGTAAATACAACCTTACACACTATTTGCACACGCTCTATATTTTTTAAAAGCCAACTTACTTCTATGTACTTTCTAAAAAAAAGCACACAACCCCTAAATTCTATTACACACGCTCTAATGCGAGTAAAAGTTTAGTTTATGCACTAAAATTCAATTTTACTCACTGACGGTTTATTGTATATTTATCAAAGTACAGGGGTATAAGCTAACTCTTTTGAAAGTACATAAGAAAAAATTGTCTAACAGACAAAGTATAAGAGAGTTAAGTTATATATCTGGCAAAATTACACAATACATAATAAAATTATAAAAAAAATAAAGATATTTTTATTTGGGGAGGAAGGAGGGGGCACCACCGCCTTGTCTGGTGGAATGACTATGCTTTCCTTTGGGAATTCTGAGAATTGGTTGTTTTAATTGAAGATCTTGAATGCAATGAAAAAAGTGAAGCAAAAAAAATCCTAAAATCTAATAGGAAAAAATTATTATTTTTATAATAGTTAGATTAAAAAGGATGCAGGGCAGTGGGGCTTTTTTTGAAAGTATAGGAATATAAGTTGATTGACCGAGTACATGCATTTTCCCAACAAGGGCTTGATGGTCATAGCGCACAAGTGGGGTAAGCGATTAACCGCCACATCACATAAAGCTTGATAGGTATGTCGGGCGGTTGTTGTCACATCCTTGTTGGGGGATGCATGTGCTTGCCTCTCCTCCCCCTCCACAAAAAAACAATTTGTATATTGCTCCTCTGAATATGTGTCTCACCTCTCGAAGCAAAGTTTATGTCTCCATCCTTGGTTGTAGCTAAATAACATGTCATTTACTTTTTCTATTGCTCATAAAAACCATGTAGCTCATATTAGTTTGAATTGTGTCAATTACTATTACCATAAGAGAGAACTAATAAATTTAAAGAAGAGAAGAGGGATCCATTCAGATCATTATTATCGGTATATTTCTTCTTATCTATTGTTTATTTAGGGTATTCTTTGGATGAATGTCAAACCACATACAAATCATTTTATACCCGTAGACCAGTCTAGCAAAAGCACCTATCGATTCTCCATCGACCCAGTCTATCCATTTTCCTCTCCTTCATGCTTGTCATTATATTGCTGGTGGTTCCTATCTTGATTTACTTTTCCCGCATGTTCGACATACTCCATTTTTGCCTTCTAATTGTTCTCCGTATTTCTCTCTCCAGATTCGAAATACCAAAAATAGCCTAATTCAGCCAAGCTGATCCTTTTTTAGCCAAAAAATTTGCAGTACTATTTATGACCTTATGCCAAACCCCTTTCGCAAGATCACTTCCAGCTAGAGATGATCATTTGTCTCCTGAGTCCTATGCGCACAACATTCTTATCTAGAGGATATTTACGCTCCCTTCATCTTACATTCTCATCTAATGGTAAGCACTTATGCCAGACCCTCCAGGCACATAAAGTGATCTTCGACGATAATGCTTTGTTCCATAGTTCCTTGAGATTCTTGTTTGTGGGTAGTCTAGCCCTGACAATGTTCAAAGATGAGACCAGGCCCTTTTTCCTTTGGCATCCAAATCGTGATGTCTTGCCCCAAATATTGTGTATTTTCTTTGATATGTTTTTGTTTAATTTCCTCACATAATCTCTTCCCCAATGTATCTTGTATATGTTCTAATTCCCATTCCTGCAATTCCCATAAATCTTGCACTTTAGCCTCTTTGTTAATCACTAGAGGCTAAAGTGATGCCATCCATTTGTTAAACCAAAAGGATGAGTTTTCTCTCCTCAAAATATTTTGATATTCTCTCCTCAAAATTATTTTGATATTCTCAATCAGCTCATCCTTCATACTCATTTCGTATTTCCAGAATTGTGAACCCGTTCCTTTGTTCTCTTTGAACATTAAATGATCTTTCCTAGAATATTTTTCTCTTAGGAAACTGCACCGTAATCCATTTTATGTGAGAACCTTGAAACATAGCTTCATAGCCATGTTTTTTTTTGTTTTCTTTTAATTCTAATTCCAAGTCCTTCTTCTTCCAATGTTTTACAGATTATATGCCATGCTTTCCAATGTATTTTTTTCTTTTCGTTCAATTCCCATCCATAAGAAATTGGCCAGTCTTTGCCTCAATTCTTTGAGGATGTACTAGAAATTTTCATAACCCATATAATGTGTAGGGGAATGCTTGAAAGCACATGTTTGAGTTTGTCTTCCAGACTGGGATAGTAACTTTCCTTTCCAACCCGCTATCTTATTTTTTTTTTTGTAACAATGGTTCCAGGGTTGCCCGCCTGATTCTCCCTGTGAACGAAAGGGCTCCTAGGTATGTATAGGGAATTCTTCCTCCCTATACCACATCAATTGTAGTATTTGTGTTCGCCTTGCTTGATTGGTTTTGTGGAATAGGAAGATGACAATCTTTGTTTTGTTGGTTTTTTTACTTGACCACTCACAATATTTATCTAGGATTTTTATTAGGGATTTCACTGATCTTCTATCTCCACATAGGAAAAGGAGCACGTCGTCAGCATACATAAATATGAGATCATTGTACTTCCCCATCGGATGTTTGAATTTTTTGATGCCTCCATTTTTGAATTCTTGGAAAATCATTCTGGATAGTGTGACTTGCATTAGAATGAATAGTTAAGGTGAGAGATGATCCCCTCGGCGGAGGCCTTGTCCTGCCTGGAAAAAACCCAGTCCCATACCATTCATGTGGATTGGGAACCATTGTTCCTTGACACATCTCATCAGTAGGTTACATGTAGCCTAATAAAATCCTTTATCTCCTAAGAATTTTTCAAGAAAATTCAATCTAACTTTGTCGTATGCCTTAGCCATGTCCAATTTTACCATGGCATTTCCCCTTGGGTGTTTATTGTGTATGCTCTGTGTGATATCTTGAGCTACGATAATATGATCCAACATAGTAAGACCCTGGACAAAACCACCTTGTTTCCCCACAATCGATTTTGGGATGAATTTTGCTTTTTTTCCCACCTGTACCTTTGCCACTACTTTGTATACTACATTGTACAAGCTAATTGGTCTGAATTGATCAAAACCTTGAGATTGTTTTACTTTTGCAACAAGTACCAGAAGGTTGGAAGTAAAGATTCTAGAAATGTTTGTTCTAAAGAAGAAGAAAACCTTGATTGCATCAGCTAAATCCTCCCCAATAATATCTCAAGTTGTTTTGAAGAATTCCGATCGAAATTCATTTGGTCCAGGAGCATTATTTCCTGGAATCTTCCATAGTGCTTCATTAATTTTCATAACGGAAGAAATCTTACCCAAACTCAGGCTCTCTTCCTCATTGACGTTTTTGTCAAATAAGGTTGAAAGTTTTCTGATTTAAGGTCTTCTCGAAGTATCTTACAACTTCCTTATTAACTCTCTTCGCTCCATTAAATGTATCCCCATCTGACAGTATCATATGATTTATGATATTTTTGTTATTTATGGGACTGATGAAACTGTGAAAAAGCTTAGAATTTCTATATCACTCTCTGGTCCAAATCTTTTTAGTAATTTGTTCAAGTATTGACAATTCTCTATTTTCCTAGTCCACCAATTCGCCTTTGGTGGCTACTAATTCTTAATCCTTTCTTTCATAAAAACCCTCTTGTAGCTCCTTTTCCAATCGTTCCCTTCTATTTTTCAGTTCATGGATTTTGGCTCTGTTCTACCGAAAATGGACTTATTCCATTCTTTTAATTTAAGTCTAATTTTTTCTAATTTTCTTCCTAGATTTAGCATTTTTCCTCATTAATAACTTAATCACACTAATCTTTTATCAATTCATTTAAGGATTTACATTGCGTCCACATGTTTAGAAATCGGAAGTATCTTGTGCCATAATAATGCTGTATTTTTGTCAATGTGATTACATGTTGGGTTTGATGTCAAAGGAGTTAGGTGAGTCACCTTACTCCCACCAACTCTACATCCCCAACTTTATATGTTTTTGCGCAACAAAAAATTACGAATAAGATTTCCTGTGTTTCCTTCTCAAGTTTCCTGATTTCCTATGTTTCTTCTCAAGTTTCATTATGGTATAAGAGCAAATCAGTGAAAAAGGAGGAAAACCCTAGTTTTTAAGTCTTCCCGCCGCCTTGCGCCGTCGCGCCGCCACCAGAGCCCATCGCCAGGAACACCAAGTCCCAACCCAGGCCATTACGGACGTGTCCGCCTCCAGTAAAGCCTATTTTTTGGTCATCCGTGACTGATTCGCGCCTTCCCACTTCCATGGAGCCATTTCTGCGTGCTTGCGTCAGGTAGAAGCCGTTTATGATGCCTGAGATAACCGGGGACACTAGAATCGCCGCATTCTACGACTCTATGCGCCCACACGTGCTTGCCTGAAATCCCACGCGTCGCCGCCGCCGACCAAAAAATTACCAGAAAATCATAATCTTCCAAATCGGTAGCCCGTTGCATCCGTCAAATTAGTTTTCATTAATGTTGTGTCGTTTAATGAATATTTATTTTTTAGTGGATAAGTTGGAATATTTATTTGTGGATTGATGTGAATTGCCTAAGCTTGGATGTTCAATTAGGCTTGGTAATGGTGGTTAGTTGTATTGGAATATTGATAGGCGATTAACTTGTTGAGTGTTGAAGTTGATTGTTGAGTACTGTAGATATTTGAGTTGATGTTGTTTGTGGATGGGATTGTTGAGTAGATTAATTATTGTTGTGTGAAGAATTGAAGGTCTTGTTTGCTGTAATGGTTTGTTACTTGGTATTGTGATTGTGGCTGAGTGCGATGAAGTGAGAGAATGAAAAGAAAGATGGATTGGAGGCTTTGGGTAAGCTCAGTCCTAAGATCCTAAATGCTTTGATTAGATTGGTTCAGGGGATGAGCATGCCTTTTTCTACCTCTCACGATGTGAGTGTCCATGAAGAGATTCGTACTTGATTCCAATATGGAGTGATAGGTCATTTGATGAGGTCTAGTCCCAGACCGAGGAGAAAACCAAAGTCTGGATAGATTGGACATGGTCGTGGAGGCCGTGGTTGTGAAGGTATGAGATGTGGAGTTCGAGGTTATGGACGTGGTTATCGCACACACCTACCTGTTGATGCTTAGGAGGATGGGCTTGGCAACCCATGTGTTTGTCTACCCACCCTATCAGATGTATCTGGTAATATTGTTCATGTTGTACTACACTCAGATGTGCAAGGTACGTATGATTCGCTTGCACTTGCATCCTTTCCCACTGCTGGCGCACGAGATTGGATCAGTGACTCTGGAGTATCACACACGTGACAGGATCTTCTGAGGAGTTCAGCACCTATACTCCTCTAGAAGTCTGTCAAGTGTTAAGCTGCTGATGGTACTGATCGGCCAGTGGTTGGTCAGGGTACAGTGCATTGCACTGACACTCTGACATTGTCCAATGTTTTGCATGCCCCTTATTTTTCTGTTAACCTTCTTTCCATTAGTGCTATTATTCTTCAACTCAACTGTCATATTATTTTTTACATTCCACAGATGTTCTTTCAAAAGAAAGGGTCTTACCGGGTTCTTGGGAATGGCACATGCATGATGGATTGTGGTACCTAGATAGAAAAGGCATGGCATCGGCCCTTTCATTGATGGTAGAGAAATTTGAGAGGGAGAAGAGGATTGTGATAGAGTTATTGTTGAACCATAGACGCTTAGATCATCCATCATTTTTCCTTATGAGTCGCTTATCCTCAATCTTTTGCGCAAGTAAGTAATGATGCCTTGGTCTATGATGCTTGTGAGTTGGGTAAGTATACCAGAATTGGACATAGGAGCTCTCGGGCGTTTGGTGTCGTACATTCTGATGTTTAGGGGTCTTGTCTGAATTCGACAGTTAATGGATATCGATATTTCGTGACTTTTATGGATCGCTGCTCCCAAGTTACTTGGTTATACCTAATGAAAAACAAGAGTGAGGTCTTTTCTTGTTTTAAAGATTTTCATAGGGAGGTTCAGACTCAGTTTGGTGCAGTTATGAAAGTTTAGAGGTTTGATAATGGCACGGAATACACAAATAAGTCATTTAAAGATTATCTATCATTCCATGGACTAGACATCAGACCATGTGCCCCTATACACCAGAGCAGAATGGGGTTGTAGAAAGAAAGAATCGACACCTTCTCGAAGTTGTAAGGAGCATGAGGATTTCGATGAATGTCCCAAAATATTTTTGGGGTCGAGCGGTTATGAGAACAACTTATTTGATAAATCATGTACCCTCCCATGTACTAGAATGAAAATCTCCATTTCAGGTACTGACTGACACTAGAGGGGATGTGTTGGAGCTGCGTACATTTATTTGTGTATGTTTTGTGATAGATAACCGAGCCGGAGCCCGTAAGTTGGATCCAAGAGCTGTTAAGTGTATCTTTGTGGGTTACTCATCTACCCAAAAGGGGTATGTTTGTTGGAGTCCGGTCGAGCATCGACTGTTTGTAAGTTTAGATGTTACATTTCAAGAGTCAGAGCCTTATTTCACTCGAGGGGAACCTTCACCATTCCAAGACTCACCTCAGATTGATTGGCGAGAGGAGGAGAGTGACGTGAGAAGAGAGTCATTGGCTGTGAGTGGGAGTGTATTGCGAGAGGAGGAGAGTGGCATTAGGGCTGAGCCACAAACAGTGACTGTTTAGGTAATTCCCTGTCCTTGCCCAATTCGAGACACAGGGTGTGATGGGATGAGTTTGAGAGATATTGAGACTCATGAGCTGCGTTAAAGGTACTGCAGGAGAAGAGATGTGTCGCCTGTTACATGACCCGATGCTCAACCTGCCCCGACTACGAAGACATCTGCACCACCCACTACAAATCACCCAGCACGCACAGGTGATATTATTCCTTTTTATACTTCTACAAATCACCCAGCACCCATAGGTGATATTATTCCTTTTCATACTTCTACTGATATTATTCATTCTTCTTCCCCCTTACCGTTGAGGTGAACTACACGTGTTAATTTGGGCGTTCCACCTGATCGGTATGAATTTCCACATGATATTGTCAATTACATATCCTACTATAATACATCACCTAGCCACAAGACTACTATTGCTTATTTGGACAGTGTCTTTGTGGCTAAGTGTTGACTGGTTGCGAAGAAGGATTCAAAGTGGAGAGCTGCTATGATAGAGGAGTTAGAGGCACTTGTGAAGAATGGTACCTGGGACCTTGTACCACTACCACCTGAAAAGAAGACTGTTGAATGCAAGTATTTTTTTTACTGTGAAGTAGAATCCATAGCAGCAAAATGTTGAATGATACAAGGCTCGACTGGTAGCAAAATGTTACATCCAGACCTATGCCATTGATTATGATGAGACCTTTGCACCGGTCGCAAAGATGAGCATAGTTGGGACCTTAGTCTCCATAGTAGCAAACAGAGATGGAGTCAACATCAACTTGATGTGAAGAAGGCATTTCTTCACGGTGATTTACTCGAGGAGGTGTATATAGAGATCCTTCTGGGATTTGGCACTAATCAGACACTGGAAAAAGTTTGCAGACTCAAAAAATCCTTATATGGCCTAAAAAAATCCCCTAGAGCTTAGTTTGACAAATTTAGGAAGACCATGGTGGGCATGGCTATTAGTAGACCAATGTCGATCCTATTATTTTTCTGAGATATACTGGAGATTATATCACTATGTTGGCTGTGTAGTGGATCATATGATTATTACAGGAGAAGATGAGAGAGAGAGAGAGAGAGAGAGAGAGAGAGAGAGAGAGAGAGAGAGAGAGAGAGAGAGAGAGAGAGAGAGAGAG
>JAOWBN010024519.1:0-10512 GCA_028565015.1 Pinguicula moranensis
CAAAAGAGAAAAGATAAATCGAAGAAGGTTTAAAACCAAAAGAGAATACAAACTCTCATAAAATTCGAAAATCAATTGTCAATTACAATGAGGGTGTTGTCCCCTTTATATAGAGGTAGGGGAATGTGTTTAGACTCCTAAATATCCTTAAAAATATGTCATAATTAATCGGAAAGAATCTAATTTGGATAGGAATAGAACTAGTCTAAATAAGTGCTAATTAAATAACAAACTAATCTAAAGATTTGGATAAGGAAAAGTGTCTTTGGATAGGAATGAATCATTTTCGATAATTTTTGGAGAGAAACTTCCTTATCCATTTTAATCCTTGGACTTGGTCTTGTTTCCACTTGTCCTTGGACTCCACAAACCACCAAAAACTTGAGCTTGTTTCTTGGGCCATGACTTGGATTTTGGTAATGGGTCAGGCCATTTGAGGTGGGCCATGGGGCCCACTAAGCATAAATGGGTCGTTTTCTCCTCTAGGCCAAGCTTTTTGGATCATCGAGTTCAGACTCCATGCTCGTCTAGGACTCCTTGTTAGATTAAGACCCTTGGTGGATTAGGACTCCTGGTTGAAATAGGATTCCTTGTCGGATTAGGACTCATAGGAATAGGATTCCTTACCGAGTTAGAACTCCTTGTTGAGCTAGGACTCCTTCTGTGATTAGGACTCCTTCCGAGGTTATGATTCCTTCGAAGATTAGTACTCTTTTGGATTAGCCATGCTACCCTCCAAATGCGTCTTAGGCCTCGAACATTTTCATCAGCTACAATCAAAGATCTGATCATCTTGTAACTCGTACCTAGGTTCACTTCAACCGGTCCACACCTGCTGAAGAGAAGATTCCGTCGGCAGCTGCGGAGATATTCAGTCGGCAGCCGCAGAGATATCATACGGCTAACCTGCTCCTCTCTACCGTCCATGGGGTCATACGCCGAGGGCGAGTAATCTTTCGGCGAGTCACCGAACCCGTGCGCCTCCGCCGTCTGCATGTCTTGGTTTCGATCCCAGGGGTCGCAAGGAAGCCTTCTGACGTGGTTATAAAAACCAAGGAGGTTTTGGTGGCTTTGAGAAGCCATTGATGAAGAAGGGAGGAATAGAGAACAAAAGCAAATTCTTTTCTCGGTGAAACTATCGGTTCTTCTTGAATGAGAGATTAATACAATGAACAACACATCCTATTATACTAACTAATTTAGACCTAATGGGCTAGACCCATAATAGACTTAAATAAGATATGGGCCTAATATTTATTAGGCCTAACACTCCCCCACAAGCTGAATGTGGAAAGCCCACATGAAGATTGGACCAAACAAGCAAACCAACAGTAGTCTTGGCCCAGCGAAACGGCCCAGCAGTTCAGATCCTAGCCCAGCAATGAACGGCCCAACAGTCAATATAATGGCCCAATAGTGAATGACCCAACAGTCAAGATAATGGCTCAGTAATAAACGGCCAAACAGTCAAGATCATGGCCCAATAGTGAAAGGCCCAAGAACTCCATTTTTTTGGTCTTGGGCCAGGCCCATGGCCAAGACCCTCCCCTTTTTTTTTTACTGAAGCCAATACAATTACAAAAAACCTAACCAAAAAAAAACAATAGGCCACTTTAATCTTCTTTAGTTGTTCCTTTATTCACTGAGTAAGGGAAAAATCTCATTCTTCCTTCTTTGCGAGATTTGCAAGATCTCAAATCTAAAGAAAGAAAAATAATAAAATAAGACGAAAAAGTTGGGCCAAAAAACAGTAGCATGTCTGGATAGCCAAATTAAAAGAATAGAGAGAAAGGGTGATGAAGAGGGAAGAAAAAAAAGGGAGAAATGTGAGAGAATTCTGCGAAAAACAAATAGAGAAAAAGTGTAATGAGAGAAGAGAGAGGGAGAACAAAAAAACATGATAAAAAACAGAAAATAGAAACACAAGAAACATAAAAGTTAAAAAAATCAATAAACTAAAAACAATTTGCATCAGATCTGGTGGTATATCCATATCTACGAAAAACAAAAAAAAAACACCACACAAAATAACAAAAACAATCCCAAATCTGCGAAAATCAAAAACCAAAAACACAAAAAACAACAACGAAAACACAAAGGAAAAACAACGGAATCATTGAGAAATTCAGGAATAGTAGGCGGTTAAACCCTGTTCTTTAAACCTGCTACAATACCATGCGAGGTTATAAAAACCAAGGAGGTTTTGGTGGCTTTGAAGAAGCCATTGATGAAGAAGAGAGGAATGAGAGAACAAAGACAAATTCTTTTCTTAGTGAAACTACAGTTTCTTTTGAATAAGAAATTAAAATGAACAACACATCCTATTTATACTAACTAATTTAGACCTAATGGGCTAGACCCATAATAGGCTTAAATAAGATATGAACCTAATATTTATTAGGCCCAACACCTTCCAACGGCGTCGGTTCGATCCCGTTACCGCCTTCAAAGCCGTAATTTGCTACGTCGTCAAATGGCGGGGCAGGCTCATCGCCGGCCGAGTTTCCTCCTGCATAACTCCCTTGTCGAAAACCTCCATTGTCGTTTCTCCCTCGTATCTTTGTGTGTATACATACATATGTGTGTATGTGTAGCATTTTGTGATGAAATCCGATCCGAGAGATGAAATTTGGAGAAGGAAGTGGTGTAATGGAGCTCTGTTTTTTCTCTGTTTTTGGGGAGAGTGGAGTTTTATCAAGTGTGGTCGTGATCCGTTTTTTGATTCAATATGTTTACGTAAGAAGCATATATAGTATTGTTAATTAATTAATTATTAGTTAATTACTTGATTAATGGAATCCTAATTAGGGTAGGATTTTTAATCAATTAATGTGTTAGTTGATTATTTACTAAGTAATTATTAGTTAATTGCTTATATAATGGAATCCTAATTAGGATATGATTCAAATTACTCTCCTATATAAGGAGCCTCCTGATTCGTATTCGTTGTATAATCAATCAAAGTATTACGGTTCTATTATGCTTCCATATTAGAAATACGAATTCGTTATCGTATTCATTCTAACATATCTAAGTGATCTATAAGTATATACCCTTGTGTTATGATGATTTTTCCAATGCAACTTTCAAGGTACAATGTTGTAATGGTTCAGTTGCAGCGTTTCATTATGCTTGTGAATGTAGACAAATACAACACACGTCGGGAGATTGGAGCACGATTTTTCAAAGGGCTTATTTTAATTTCCGACCTACAACTATATGAAATTAGCTTTTTTACCCCAAAAGTTGTTTGGCCCATTTCAGCATATCATACAATATAAATAGTTAATCCCTGAAATTATATTTGATAATGTGAAGTAAATAAGTACATGCTAATTGCAAGTGCAAGAATAAAGCAAATGAACAAAGCAAAATAGCAAAAGATGTAAGCCTTCTTTCTTTCTTTCATTTACTCCACACAAGACGGGCGTAGCCCTTTTCTCTTCTTTCTAGGTGTGTTCATCATACAATGCAACACATGTATATATAATATGTAATTCATATTTAATGCAAATTATTTACATTTATTCATGACATATGCAATGCCATATATTTTCCATGATTTATTTAATGGCCACTATTCTTCATTGACCTTCAATAGATAAATGGTATTCACTAATATTTATTTTATAATACTTCCCCTTGAATACCACCTTTATATAAGAATATGTCTTGTTAAAACCTTACTAGAAAAAACTTAGTGGGAAGAACCATAGTTAAGGAAAAAGAGTGCAGTATCCTTATTCCGGCCTCATATGCTGGCTCGTTAAGAACCTTGCCAAGAAAAACTCAGTGGAAAAATCTTAGCGAGAAAAAGAGTGCAACGCAAATTTTTTCCCCCTGATGCTTGCATCACTTAATATCTTTGAGGCGACATAGTCCAATCTAGTATCTAGTCGGGAAAGCAAGTAAATAAGTTTTTGTTATCACTTGAACGGCTCTGCTAAACATCAATACCACCTTGTTGTTGAAGATCATGAGTGAATAATTTTTTTGGTGATATGTGTTTTGTTCTATAACCTTTGATAAATCCTTTCTTCAATTGGGCTATACAGGGCGACATTGTCTTCAAAAATAACAGTTGACACTTCTTTAATTGAACATAATCCACACGTTTCACGAATATGTTAAGTGACTTATCTCAACAAAACACATTCACGACTTGCTTAATGAATTTTCAAAACTTCTGTATGGTTACATGAAGTTGCAACCAAAGATTGCTTAATAGTTGTTCTACCATAAATAAATAAATAACATGTTTGAGATCTAATTTTTGTGGATCAGATAAGTACCCTATATCTGCCTAGCCAACTAAACAAGGTTCTGGAGAGTTACAATAATATAACACCAAATCTATCGTTTCTTGCAGATACCAAAAGAGATGTTTAATTCCATTCTAATGTCTTTGAGTTGGAGAAGAACTATATCTTGCTAATAAGTTCACTAAAAAAGATAATATCAAGTCTCATATTATTAGCAAGATACATTAGTGTGTCTATTGTACTTAGATATGACACTTCATGACCAAGTAATTCGTCATTCTCTTCATGAGGTCGGAATAGATCCTTTTTTATATCAAATGATCTTAGAACCATAGGTGTACTCATGGGATGTGTTTTATTCATATAAAATCGTTTCACCACTTTCAACGTATAAGATGGTTGATGCATGAAAATTTCATTTTTCAAGTACTCGATTTGGAGACTTAAACATAATTTAATATTTCAAAGATCTTTCATTTCATATTCATTTTTCAAAAAAGTAACTTTTGATAACTCTCCAAGAGTTCCAATTATATTCAAATCATCTACATATACTGCAATGATTGAATATTCATATCCGGATCTTTTGATGAAAACACAAGGGCATATAGAATTATTGCTATAGCCCTCTTTTAAAAAAATATATATACTCAAGTAATTATACCACATGTGACCAAATTGCTTTAATCCGTACCAGGAATTATTCAATTTCAGTGAATAACTTTCATGGAAATTTTCTCTTGGTACTTCAGGTGCCTTAAATTTCATTCTCGAATGAGCCATACAAATAGACCATAACAACATTCATAAGACGCATTTCAAGTTTTTCTTGAATTGCCAGACATATCATATAACGAAAAAATATTGCATCCATCAAAGGAGAATATGTTTTAACATAACCGTCTTCAGGACTTTGGGTGAATCCATGTGCAACCAATCATGCTTTATATCTCACGATTTCTTTGTTCACACAAACACCCATTTATTCTCAACTACTTTTACATCACTTGGTGTATGGACTATAGGTCCAAAAACTTTTTTCTTTCTTAAGGGAGTTCAACTCTGAGTTCATTGCATCTTTCCACATAGACCAATCATTTCTTTGCCTACATTCATCAACATATGTAGGTTCGGGATCCTCAATTTCTTCCATAATCTCATGTGCGAACTTATATACAAAATATCCTCGACATACATTTTATTTTGGTTCCGCATTTTTCCCATCATGACACTTGGTGTATGGACTACAGGTCCGAAAACTCTTCATTATTAGGTACCTGAATTTCTTTAGTCATGTCATGTGTTTCTTCTGAAGTATTACGGGCCCCTTCAATAAATTCTATCATCCCTTATGGAGATTTTATTTCCTCTGATGGACCATTCTCAACATTTGCTTCTTTTTCGAGGATTTTTATCTTTGGAATTGGAATCGATTGGTCTTCCACGCTTCACGCGTGACTTAGACTCATTAGCAACAGAAATCTGTACTTTGGGACATTGATTCTAATTGGAGCATTAACAACTAGAATATAATACTTTGTTACTCTTTTCAGGTTATTAAATGCATCAGGCAACTGATTCGCAATATTTTGTAAGTGAATTATCTTTGAACTTTATGTTCACATTATCTAAAGCGAAGATTCATAATGCTCAAAGATAATTCTTTCCAAGATATGTTCTTTTACAACTTCTTATTTTCTTCCCATAATGCTGAAAATTTTGATTTATCAAAATGACAATCAATAAATCTTACTATAAATAAATCTCTAGTGGATGGTTTCAAATACTTAATCCATATTTGTACGTTGTGCTGGAACAATTGGTACATATACCGCACATCGAAATATTCTTAGATGATAAATATTTGGTTCTTGACTAATAAATCATCTGTGCGAGGGAGAATTTCTGATAATTTGTTGGCCTGATTCGAACAAGTGTTGTTGCATGTAAAATTGCATGTCCCCAAGCAGATATTGGGTGTTTAGTATGCATGAGCAACGACCTTGTAATTAATTGTAGACGCTTAATAAATGATTTAGGTAGACCATTTTGCGTATGAACATGTGCAACAAGATGTTCAATGATTATTCCGATTGACGTCCAATAGTCATTAAAGACTAATGATGAAAATTCACCAGTATTATCAAGGCAAATGTTTTTATTGGAAAATCAGGAAAATTAGCTGGTAAGCATATAATCTGTGCTAGTAATTTTGCAAAAGCTAAATTGCAGTCGATATTAAGCATACATGCAACCATCTAGTTGATGCATCAATTAGAATAATAAAATATCTAAATGGTTTGCATGATGGATGTATAGGTCCACATATGTCTCCCTGAATTCTTTCTAAAAACATAGGACTTTCATACCTAACTTTGCTCAGTGAAGACCTTATAATCAGTTTGACTTCAGAACATGCAACACATGAAAATTCATTAGATTGAAAAATCTTTTGTTTTTTTCACTGAATGACCACATGAATTTCTATAATTATTCTCATCATAATTGATCCAGGATGATCCAACTGGTCATGCCAAACTTTAAAAGTAATACCGGACTTTAATTGTTCAGCATCATAAACTTCAACCATTCTAATTGTTGTATAATACAATCAAGAGGACAAGGCTGATAATTTTTCCAAGATATATTTTCTGCCAGAAATTATTGATGTAATGCAAATATATTCTTCATTTTTTTTCGTTCATTGTCTCGACATGATATCTATTCAATAGGATATCATTAAAACTCAATAAATTTCGTCAAGACTTAAATGAGAACAAAGCATCATCAATTGTAAATCTTGTTCCTCGTGGTAGTTCTATATTTTTTTTCTTCCGGTGCCTTCAATTGATTTTTTACTACCAAAATTTGTATTAACATTTGCTTTTATTATTGATAGACGAGCTAAATATATATTATTATTATTATTATTATTATTATTAAATATGGTGTGTGTCATTGCAATATCTGTGAGACATGCATCTTCCTCATTTGTCTTGGATATATCCGTAATATCTTCAATAAATAAAGCAAGAAAAAGAAAATCCATAAATAAACAAACCACATACTTTTTTATTTATATTTATTATTATTACTTCTTAAAACAAAACACATACTTCATTACTTAATAGACACAAGTACAACATAATATCCAGACATAACAAGGAAAATTAAGATGCGAGAAATTTAATCTTGAATATTTTCGCCATCATCTGGGTAGGCAAGAAAATCAACATTAAAATGCGCTATATCAAATTCTTCATGGGAGGAGTCTTCCTGAACAAAATTTATCTTCACATTTTTTTTCCTTTAGCCTTCACAGAAGCTTGATAAAGGTCAACAATGTATTTTGTCGTACAACAGGTACGTGACCAATGTCCTTTTCATGCCACATCAGTAGCAAACATTTTCTTCATTCCTTTTGCCTTGGATTTCTTTATCACGGGCCTGGAAATTATAATTGTTGTGACGATAATAAGGATGATTTCTCCCATATCCATGCCCACATTTATTTTTACAACCATGACCTCGATGGGAGTCATGTCTAGAGTTTTTAAATGTAGTCACATTCAGTTAAGGGAATGGACTAGAACTAATAGGGCGACGACGCAACGTCCTTGATAATTTTTCATCAGCAATTCATTATTTTTTACAGGCACAAGAAGGTATGATGTCAACTCAAAATATCGCTTAAAACCACTTTCACAATTTTGCTGTTGTAGGTGCACATTAGTAGCATAAGGTAGATAATGGCTCTAGCATATTCTTATCATTATTATTTTCACCACATAATTTTAACTGAGAGGTGATTCTAAATATGACTGAATTATACTCGCTTACAAATTTAAAATCTTGTATTACAAATGCACCCATTCATAATGAGCTGTGGGATTATTACTGTTTTTTTATGATCATATACAAGGGCATATCTGGAAAAAAATATAGGTGGGGGCCCAAAAACAATTTTAGAGGGAAATTCTTTGTATGAGGACCCAAAAATTTGTTGGGGGATAAATAATATTTTGTACTAACATATTTTAATTTTTTGGAGGTTCAAAATACATTATTTGAATGAATCATTACTAAAATTTGGCCCAAACACATTTTAAAAAAAAATCAAGCATATTTAATTTTTTTGGGGGGCCCAAATATATTCAAAGGTATCCAAAACTTTTTCTTGCCCCCCCTTCCTCCAGGCCCCCCTAAATCCGCCCTTGATCATATATCTCTTTGAGATTTTTACAAAGATCTACAAGATCTTTTACAGTTATATATTCAGCTTTTAGCCCTTTATCAATATGATGACAAATAAATATTATAGTTTTCGTTTTATCTTACTTAGATGCGATATTCACATCTTTTATGGTGTCTGCCAAACCCAGAAGTATTTCAACATCTAACATTCAGAATAAATAATACTTCCCAAATATATCCAAAGCCATAAATTCAAGTTTTGAAAAATTAGACATTATAACAATAATTAGTTGACTTTAGCTCAGTAGTAGAGTCGTGCTAATAACATATTGTAAAATAAATAAGTACATGTTAATTGCAAGTGTTAAAATCAAGCAAATGAACAAAGCAAAATAGCAAAAGATGTAATCTTTCTTTCCTTCCTTTTCTCAGGGGCAGAGGCAGTGGGACAAGGGAGGCCATGACCCCCCCCCCCAGTATTTAAAAAAAATTATACATGTAATTCTTTTTTATTTTTTCTGTTTGGTCCCCCATAAAATATTCTAATTTTATTTGTTTTAGACTAAGTCTGTTTAGATAAGTTGGTGAAGTGTCAGGCTTTTAAACCATGTGGTCATGGTTCAAATCTCGTAGGCGCTCTATTAGTTCTTTTTTTAGAAATTAAAAGCAAAAAATTAAGAAATTACTGGGATTCAAACCTTGGTCGCTGAATTAATATTCCAGAGTGTTAACCATTACACCATAGAACATTGATGGAACTATATCAATTCCAACAAACCTTTATTTTTATATTTGTTTTGGATATTTTTTTTAATATATTTTTTTTTACAGTTTTTCAATATAATTATTTTTTATAGTTTAATATTTTGCTGGATTATTGGTCAACCAAATTCCAAACTTCTGAAATTGTTTCTTGTAAAGAAGTCGACTATTGATGCAAAATTGTAATTGTCTCTTTATCAAACGATAGTAGAAGCTTCGAAACGTGCATACCTGACCGGACCGAATTCTTATTGATATTAAATAAAAAAATTAATAAATATTGATATTAAATAATCTAAAAAATAAAATAAAATGAGAAATAAAATTAAATTTTTTATTAGTCTAAAACAGACCCTAAGTACAATCCTTACTTATCTTCCCTTTCACCTATAAAGTTAATAACAATTTTATTTAAGTACCCTAATGTCAAAGGGTATTTTCTCTCTCTTTAAATTATCTGTTAGAGACAACGATAATTATAAGTATTGTCCAAAACAACATTTTAATAAAAAATATTGTTAAAATAGCATTTTTTAAATAAAAATATTGTCTAAAACAGCAATACTATTAATCATGCATTTTTTTATAGTTTGATTCAAATTATTTTGACTCTTCTAATTTTTACCACAGCATCTGAACGTGCATACCCAACCGAATCAGATTTAACCCAACCCGGCATACTCTACTCAAACTGAAAAATCTGGCCCCCCTTAATTTCTTGGCTTCACCCCTATTTTTCTCCACACAATGGGTGTAGCCCTTTTCTCTTCTTTCTCAAGTGTGTTCATCATACAATGCAATACGTGTATATATAATACGAAATTCACAATTAATGCAAACTATTTGCATTTCTTCATGGACATATGAAATTCACAATTAATGCAAACTATTTGCATTTCTTCATGGACATATGAACGCCATATATTTTCAACTATTCGGAATGCATATTGCGTCGCGACGGAAACAGCCTCTTTGTACAGTTACAAGAGTTATGCCACATACATCTGACCCATCAGACCCAAACTTAGTTGGAAATATACTGGGTACATATATATTTTCAACTATTGTATTTAATGGCCACTATTCTTCATTGACCTTGCAAAGGTAAATGGTATTCACTAACATTTATTTTATAACATTTGATAGTTTTTAAGGATGCTTCAACCAGCTATCTATTCTTCCCTTACATTCAGTATGATCCTTGTTTCTTGATGAACTTTGTAAGTATCTGGTTCACCTCATCTGGGAACTGTTCTTGCACAAAATGCGTTCCATCAGCCACAAACACAACTTC
>JAOWBN010024530.1:0-10512 GCA_028565015.1 Pinguicula moranensis
GCTAACTGAGTTTTTTTTTTTCTTTTAAAAAAGTTTAATTAAATTTGTTAAAATAAATTGGGTTGCGGCAAGGGTTGTAAGCATGTCCTTTTTTTTAGAAAATAAAATTAAAGGGTTCCTGATATTTTTTCTTGTCCCTAATGATGAATCAAGGTTGCTTTCCCACCCCAGGATAACTTGAGCATCGGATTGCAAATAAAAATAAATGTTCAGAAGATCACCAAGTTATAATGAAGTTGATACTAATCAATATTATGGTGCGGTGATGTGTCGGTGGGCGGAAAGATCAACGGCGTCGGTAGTATGTTATTCGAGATGCAGTGCTTTTCATCCGTAAGATCATCTAGTTTCCATCCTGTCTATTCATTATCAAGTGTCGATAACAAGGTCCCGAGTCCTTTACTTGATGGTGATAGACCTGCTTTTCCAGCACCAAAGTCCCAAACCGTGATGATCATGCTTTAGAGCTTTATTAAATTATTATTTTTTCCTAAGCTCAATTTGGTGTCGTGTGTTTACGAGGTAACGATCTACGGATTTATGCCACGGATGTTTAAAGTGATGCATAATCCATTATCCATTAAAATAATGGAAACGGTCTTAACTAAAAAAACAAAAATATAATGGTAGCGGTGATGGAGCATACTATTTTTTAATGGAAATTTTGTTAAAATAATTTAAATAAACTTACAAACTTAGAAATGTTGTACTTTGGCCAATCGCGACTCTTTAACTTGTTTTCTTTCTCATTTCTTACTCTTCGACAAAAAATTCTCTCCTAACCTTCGGCGATGACTTCTTGCTTCGACATGATAGAACGAGATATCTAAGTTTGTATGCGTAAGAAGAACAAAGGTAGAGATAGAGAGAATTTTCTTTCTTGCATTCGACTTTACACAGTTTAATATAGCATTACATATCTTGATAAACAGGGAAAGGAGGAAAGGATTAAGGAAATAATTGATTTGTATCAATTCTTTCCTTTTGCAACTTTGATTATGCTTAAATTCCTCCTTTCCATATTTAACTATGTTGACTCGACAGAACAAAAAATTTCATCGTCTATATTCTTTGTAGTATCGCCAGTCGCATATGTAAGTAAAAATATAGAAAATCGAATTGGGATTTGGATTTTAGGTTTGAGTTGTTTTTTCATGATTGGGTTTTCCATTCTGAGGTGTGGTTTTGTAATTTTGCATAGGCATTCAATTTAGTTGAGTTGAATAATTTCATGCGTTTAATTAAGTCTTCACATTCATTTCTTGCGTAGGCATTAATTTTAAAAATGACTAGGGGGTGTTTTGTGCAGCCTTCTTATGCTTCTAATTGGATTATAAGAACATTTTTTCAAAAAATGAGGAGTTATTTTTTGAAAAAAAGTGCTTATAAGCCAATTGTAATTTTAAGAAGGCTGTGCAAAATAGGGGCTAAATGAGTTGCTTAGTTTCAGTTTTCTTGTCAACTTAAAATTGATGGTATATTGGTATTTTTTAGTGATTAGCTTTTTTAGTCTTATATCCATACGCGATTTGGGGGTGGCCAAATTTGGGCAATTGAGTTCGAATTTCGATTAATGTAAAGAATTGCAATAGTGTCTTAGCATTCAAGAAGATTAGAGTATCAATTTTATTATGATGAATGCTATAATGTCCTTGTAGTTTGCGAAATTGTGAATGCTCATGCCGATATCCTATAAGTCACTTTGCTTTGTCAACTTTGACGATATTGGGCATTAGCTATACTCAAAGGTTTCAAGTCGTTTTTTTATATATCAGGAGCACATCAATGCATCTTTCTCAAGTCATTCCGAGGTTACAGGTCGTGAGCACACTGATGAGGTAGGTGGGCCCATCACAGCCACACGGCAGCCTAAAAGGCAAAGGCTTAGTAAGCTTTCGTCGATGTGGGAGCATTTCACAAGGATGATGGTGGTGATCCTGAGGATTCTAGGGTCAAGTGTAATTATTGTGAGAAAGATGTTGACGTCAACCATCAAAAGTATGGAGTGTTATCTCACTACAGGGTGTGTAGTTTTTGGAGTAGACAATGGAGGTTGGACCCAAACAATAGATGTTAACACGTGATGCGTCCTCATCGAAGGGATTGAGAATAGGAGATATGAGGGTGGACAAATATAATGAGAAAGAAATACGAAGGGCCATCATCGAGCATCTGATATTGGGTGAATTGCCCTTCATGATGGTTGAGAGCGTTGGCTGCTCCACAAACTAGAGCTCCACTTTCTAGCCATCTCTAGACAAACAGTCATGAAAGACTGCATGACTGCCTACCTTGATGAAAAGAATAAGTTAAAGATGGAGATGATGGAGTTGGAGCCTCGAATGTGCTTCACGACAGACGCATGGTCTTCAATATAGAACATTATGTACATGTGCTTGACTGCCTACTTCATCAATCAGAGTTGGGTGCTACATAAGAGTATTCATGGTTTCCAGAATATCAGTGACCACAAAGGGACTTCCATCTTGAAACATTTGGATGATTGTATGGGTGACTGAGGCTAGAGAAGGTCATGATGATCACCGTGGATAATGCCACGGACAATGATGCATCTTTGGGCGGATTCAGGAGACACCAAATAGATCACTTTGCAAGTACGGCTCGTGCTATCATTATGGACCATTAGAACTTACATGTGAGATATAGTGCTAACATCAGGGGAGGAGCCAGGAATTTGGCTGAGGAGGGGCCAATTTTTTTTCGATTTGAATAGAATAGGTCAGATTGAGTTAAATCAGGTTTGACGGTATACACGTTTAAATATTGCGATATAAACTAGAATAATCAAATTTATTTTCTCATTTTTTTGATATTATTTTATTATCAAAATCAATATGATATACATGTTCATAAGTTACTAGGATTGATACAGAGACAAAAATAATTTTTCAGCCAGCTTCAAAATAACAAATACCAAATAAAATTATTTATCAAAATATTGAATTATAAAAAATAATTATATTAGAGATTTGTAAAAATAATATATGTTATTCGAATTAGTTAACATATAAATATTTAATTATATTCATAATCTTCAATGTAGATAGTCTAGCCTAATTAACATATAAATATTTAATTATGTCAGAAATCTGTAGTGAAGACAGTCTAGCCTAGTGGTAGTGTAATGAAGAGTTTTGAATTCCACCCAAGGTCGATTCTTGAAAGACTCAATTCGTTTTACTTTTGATCTGTTAAAAAATAAAATCGTTAGCTTTAGCAGGATTCGATCTTTCACTTGATGGCAGGAAAGAAGACAAACCAACCAGTGAACTGGACGGAATTGATGCAAAATAATCGAAACATTACATATACAAAGGGGGACCAAATTAAAAAAAATAATTTGTTTTACATATAATTTGTTTTTTTTTTTTAAATTCTGGGGGGGACCATGGCCCCCCTGGTCCCCCCTGGCTAACATCCTGAATTTGATTGTGAAAGATGTGTTAGATGAGTTGGGTTCTTTTGTGGAGAATATGAGAGCTCTTGTCAAATATGTGAAGTCGTCTCTGAAGAGAATGGACTCCTTCAAAAGATATTTGGCCAACGAAAGGATTAGGACTATCTAACGGGTGGCGATGGTGGCGGAATTCTGCCACCGCCACTGACGATGGACGATGGCGGATTCAAGTCCATCACCAATTAGATTAATGGTGGCGGGCGGCGAATAAAGCTTGCCGTATCAAAAAAGTCCGTTGTTATTAAAAAATGATAAAAATTCAATTATTCGAGCTTTAGAAATCAGAATTTTATTTCTTTCCCTTGTCTACTTCTACCGTCGAGCCGACCATCTTCTTTTCCCGCTTCGCTCTATCGCCGAGTCAAATTTGAAGTTTCAATTTGATGCCAAATTAAGAACAAATCGCTGCGATCAAATTCGGAAGGAGAATTACTATAAATCGGAGAGGGTGTATGGAGACGAGAAAAGAAGTTAGGAAGAGCGGAGAGTCGATTTCTGGAAGGAAAGAGAGAAGTCACCTGAGGAAAGAGAAATCTCCAGAGGAAGGAATAAGTCAACAACACGAAATTCTTTGGATAATTACTTGAACTTCTATTGAGTGTTGATAGGTTTATGCCGGAATTCTATAGCCCTTATAGAGTAAAAAACAAATATTTTTTATTGTTTAATGTTTGAATTCTATATTCCTTATAATCTAGCTTAGTTGATATCTCAAATGTTAACTATTATGAGGCTTATCTCATGCCATGGAGGAATTGAAAGCTGATTTGTTAGTAATTTGATATAATCTGTTAATAATTTGATACCCATCATATATGTTGCTAGTTGATCTCTTCCCATACCCCCAAAGCTGGTTGTTCAACCCACCTCACAGCTATTCAAACACGAACTAACACCATAGCACAATACGTCACACTTCACTATCGTCTTACCGGAGAGCAAAATGTAAGCCTTTCCCTCTTCTAATCGTTCAACGGAATTTGTCAATCTAACTTCAAGTGGTTCAACATGCACTAACATCATTGCATAATACGTTACGATATTGATGCAATCTTGATGGTTGTTTATAGTTTTAATTTGTATCACTTTATCTCATCATGTAACATTTAGGAATGCTCGAGGAAACAATGCTCTGCCAATTTTCGTGTTTGACATGTTTAGAGTTGGGGCTTAGAATGTGATGAAGGAGAAGATATTTGAGTTGGGGTCTCGAATGTGCTTTACAAAAGACATATAGACTTCAATACAAAAAAATATATACATGTGTGTAACGGCCCACTTGATTGATTATAGATGGGTATTGCACAAAATAGTACTTGGTTTCCAGAAGATAAGTGACCATAAAGGATTTTCTATCTCAAAACAGTTGGAAGATTGTATGGGTAATTGGGGATGGAGAAGGTCATAATAATTATTATGGATAATGCCACGAACAATGATACAATAGAACTTACAGGTTAGATGCAATGCTCATATACTGAATTTTATTGTAAAAGATGGGTTAAAAGAGTTGGATCCATCTGTAGAAAAGCTGAGAGCCCTCGTCAAGTATGTGAAGTTGTCACATAAACTATTGGATACCTTAAAAAAAGGTATGTGTCCAACCATAGGATGCAGAAGATGGGGTTTCTACAGCTTGACGTCGATACGAGGTGGAATTCCATCTACACCATGCTTATGTCACTGTTGGAGTATCAATGTGTTTGAAGACATGCTTGATGAGTACCGTAATCTGATAGATTACTTGATTATTGATGATGAAACGAACAATAAGAAGAATTTGGTCCTTATTTGGGGTGATTGGAATCAGATCAAGTGCTTTGTGACTTTCTTCAAGATTTTCTATGATGTTACCCTCGAATTTTATGCATCGAACATTATTACAGTACATCTTTTCTTTCAAGTAATGATTTAAAATTTAAATTATTTCGACGTGCTACTTATTTTGATGTGTTACTTATTTTGATGTGTTACTTATTTTATAATAGTCTAACTTGTTTTATGTGGTATGCTGGAGGTGGTCAGAGTCAAAAGGCAATTCGGTAAGTATGCTTGGGATGCTGTAGATTTCTGAGTGATATGACCAAGAATATAAAGGCTAAGTAGGAAAAGTATTGGGGGTTCGGTCGAGAGGATCCCGATCCCGATCCAACGAAAAAGCCACTGAACATGTTCTTGATGGTTGCTACCGTGTTGGATACTCGAGCTAAGATGAAATGGTTCTCTTGGTGATTTTCATTAATCATGAATTTGACAAAGAATGATGCGACAATGGCAATGGCAATTGTTATGAGTGTTGTCCAAGGGATCTTTGAAGACTACAACAAGCTATATGGTGCATCCTCTACTAGCCCAATTGATGTGGGGGCGATATCGATACAAGTAATAATTCTAAGTTTAAATTATTTTATTTTAGTCTTTCTTTTTATTTCCTGCACGTTCTAACTTGTACCTTATTTTGTTTTATGTGGTATGCAAGGTTGATTGAAACTCCACGAGAATTCATGGTCCATCTTCTAGGTTGACATACATGGTACAATACAAACTTCAAAAACAATTTGTATTTTGTATAATTGTATTGGAACTTGAAATATTAAGGGAATTTGATTTATTTCTTACCTTATTGGTTATACACTTTGATGCTAATTGATGTGTGCGTAATATTTAGATGGATTTGGAATTTGATGAAGTTTTTGATTATTTTATTATTTTTGGATCATTTTTATCCAGGTAATGGAATGCTAATTTTTAATTTTTATTATTTTTAATTTTTATTTTTAAAATTAATGATGGCAATGGTGGCCCCTCCAACGCTATCACCGTGGTATTGGTGGTAGCGAATCAATGGATTGCAGTGTCGGTGGCAAAACTGCAACCCCTATCCATTAATTTAATAGTGATGGTAGCGGGCAATAACCGCCAACACTAGACACCCCAACAAAGGATGGTAGGGAAAGGGTTGTTGTAACTTGATGTCTGCACAATATGGAATTCCACCTACACCATTCTTATCTCGGTGTTGGAGTATTGTATGATGTTTAAGATACCCTGAAGTTCTTTGCATAGAATACGTGTATTGCACATATTTTCTTTCATATAATAATTTTAAGTTTAAATTACTTCTCTTTCGGTAACAATTTAACATGTTTTGTTTTATGTGGTCTGCAATAGGTGACCAAGGTCGAGAGACATTTGAGTAAGTATGCTAGGAGTGACAAGTATAGGGGGGAGCTCATGGAATTGTCCCTATCCAAAGAAAAAGCTTACACTGAACAAGTTTGACTGTTGCTACTATCCTTGATCCTCGAGCTAAGTCCATCTGGTACAGGAATTTATTTTTATTAACCATGGACCAGAAAATGATCCATGCGGCTGCTGCACTTATCACAGTTCTATGTAAGGGGTCTTTGAATACTACAACGAGCTATACGGCATATCATCTTACCGAAAAATTGATCTAGACAAGTGACTCACTCGAGGAAGACATGTTTGAGGTTTTTTACTCTTTCCAAGAGGAAACACATAAGGTGGACCCAAAATCAGAGTGAGAGATATTTGGGTGACAAGTGTGTCAACCATGAAGAACTTCAATATTCTAACTTTGTGGAAGGTCAATGAATGCATGTATCCAGTGTTAGCACAAATGTCTAGGATGTGCTAACCATTCCAATTGCCACTGTGCCATATGAAGCTGTATTCAGTACCGAGGGTCGAGTCTTGGATGCCAAATGGAGTTCTTTGGTTTAAGCACAACCGAGGCTCTCATTTGTGCATAGAATTGGTTGCACACCACTTCTGAAGGGATGCAGACTATGGATGGTATATAGGATCCAGAAACGTACATTCTGGATACAGGTAATAATTCCAAGTTTAAATTATTCGGTTCTATAACTTTAGTTTTACTTTTCTTTCTCATATGTTCTAACTTGTACCCTGTTATATTTTATGTGGTATGCAGAGTTGACTGAAACTCCACAACAAATAATGGCTCATCTACTAGGTTGACATACAATCAGAGTTCGTCACTACAGTTTGAAACATAAAACATTTGATTTATATTTTGTGTTTGAACTTGAAATGTTGCCGGAATTTGATGCATTTCTTTCCTTGTTGCATTATTTTCGTGTCATGTTTGTGCAGGTAGTGGATTAATAATTTTTCAATTTTTTAAAATTACCGATGGTAATGGTGGCATTTTGGCAGATAATGGGTAACAATGGCGGTGGCGGTAGTGGGCAGAGGCCACCCACTATCACCAAAACAGTTAGATACCCTTGAATTTGAGTTTGAATTTCCGTTCAATCACATCTGCCATATGTTTTCGTCATGATTAAACAAAGTTGTCTATGATTATTTTGGAAAGCAATAGTTTATCAAACATTTAAGCGGTTTTAGGATTATTCTATACCCAATAAAGTGACTCAAACAAAGAATCCTGTATTTTGCACACGAGCATTGTCATATATTTTGATTCGTAGAGTGCTATTCACCTAAGTAAGAATATCGTATATCATGAACGAGCTAAACATATTGACATTAGGTTTCATAAAATTCGAGATTGGGTTGCGGGCACTGTTATGGTGAGTGAGGGAGTTACCTTCAAGGTGAAAAATGTAAATTGTGAAGTCCAAGTCCAAGTCAATTAGGCCTTTTTATTTTGGGGCTTGATTAAAGGGGTTGAATTTCTCTTGATTTCTCTTACCTAAAAATAAATAAATCTATTAGGCGATTACCTTAAATGCTAGTTTCAAGAGTTGTGTTTCTCTAGGGTGAAAGGTAGTCGCATTTCTGCGGGAAGAGTTCTTGTATTTGAACGGGTAGACTCTCTGGTTTTTGGTGGAATAATAGTGTGGTGAGTGGATTCCTCGCTGGAATGTACCTTGAACCTTCTTTGGCGAGTGGGAACTCGGGTCTTAAATCTTGCCTTATTTGCTTTATTGCAATTTTCTTTTGTCTGAATGTTAGATCTATACGATAAAATTACATATTCAATATTTTTGGCTTATAAATCTTGTAGAAGCTGTAAGATACCTACATTGTAATTTATGTCCTTGGTCTAGAATATTTAAATATTTTAGGTAGATCTAACCTAAAGTATAACTTATTTCAAAAATGTCTTTTTGCAAAAGGTGGTAAAGTGCGCATAACCAAAATTACGAGTTGGTAAAGTTTTTTTTGGTCATTACAAGTTGGTAAAGTGCATCTAAATGTTAACACGAAAGAATAATCTGCATCCAAAATTATGATAAAATTTTAGGTATTCTTTTCTTCGAAGCAAATATGCTCATTATCAGTCCAAAATAGAACAAAATTTAAATTATTAAATATAATGTAAAAAGGTTAATTACAAGTTCTAAAAAACTTTGATAAAGAGATAGTTGGATCCAAGGTTAATAGCTCATGGTAGTAAAATTGGGAATAATAAGTGACTATTAATTATGCTGAACTACATGTGGAAAATAAGCATATTTCTTAATCCAAAGTATGCCCGATTGGGATGGACAAACATTTCGGGCCAGTTTGGTAGCATTATTGATGGTTATTAATGCAAGATTATTGGAGCTATACGTAGACACATGCTGTTTGGTAGCCCTTTTTTTTCCGAGTTGCGGGATTGAAATCACGCAACCCAGTACTGTAGCCGAATTGCTCAAGCTTTATAATCCGGGCAAAATTCGGTGGATTAAAATCGGGTGGCGTAATCCTGCCACCCACTCATCATAATTGCCCCCGATTTTGCCAGTTATTTACATATCTTGCCATTATATAAATATATTGATAAAACGCGACACACAAATTTGCTCAACGCGTTCTTCGTCCCTAAACCCTACCTCATTCGTTCTTCCCGCATGATGGACATCCTCTTCCGCCGCTGAAAAACAACAATCTATCCTCATTCGTATAGATTTGTTGAAGGTAAATACCTCTACCCATTAATTTACCTTCGGATTGACACATGTTCGCCCTCCTAATCTAGGGTTTCGTAGGCCACAGTACGAGCCACCAAACCATAACAATCCACGCAATTGGCCCTCATTCGTAAGGTACTTGGCATCTGAATCTAATATAAACTGAAAATTTTTAGTATTCTTGCTGGTTCATGCGGTTAAAAATCAGTGTGTTATGGCTTTCGATAATTACTTGTTTAGACAGTTTGCGGTTCACGGGTATTTTCTCTAGATTAGTGAGCATGTGCGTGATTTTTCACTCTAGATCAGTTTGATGCTCATGCTCATTCATTCTAGATTTGGTTTTGTGCGATTAAATTAGTGTGTTATAGCTTGGGATAATTACTTGTTTAGACAGTCTGCGATTCACGAGTATTTTCTCTCGATTATAGAGCCTGTGCGTAATTTTTCACCTAGATCAGTTTGATGCTCATGTTCATTCACTCTAGATTCAATTTTGTGCAATTAAATTAGTGTGTTATGGCTTGGGATAATTACTTATTTAGACAGTTTGCGGTTCACGAGTATTTTCTCTAGATTTGTGAGTCTGTACGTGATTTTTCACTCTAGATCAGTTTTATGCTCATGTTCATTCACTCTAGATTTGGGTTTGTGCGTGCGTGTTCAACAATAGCTTTGTTTTCCTATTCATTTAGAGATAGGCAAACGTGCGTGCCGGGCGTGGAAAATCCAGCCCGGCACGCGCACGTTATATAAACGTGCGCGTGCCAAAAAATGCACGTTTTTTAAACGTGCGTGCCTAACTCAGCACGTATAAAAAATGTGCCTTGTTGGACCAGCCCGCGTGCAAATGGATCACGCACGTTTGCACGTTTTATATATTTTTTTAATTTTTTTTATTTAATAAAAATAATAGTGTAATTTAAATAAAAAAAAATTTAAAAAAAATCAGGTGCAGGTAGCCTGCACCGCACGCCAACCTACACGGCACGCACGATTTATGAGCTGAATTTTTAAGCCCGGCACACGCACATTTTTATGCGTGCCGGGCTAGACATGCACGTTTTCTGAAAAAAAAAAAATTGGCCCGCACGCACGCACATTTTAATGCGTGTGGTTTAGGCA
>JAOWBN010024541.1:0-10511 GCA_028565015.1 Pinguicula moranensis
AAAGTATCCAAATGGTGCTTTCTCTATTTGAATGGCAGTTAGCAAACTTTATCTTTTTCATCAAATATGGCATCTTTGTACTGTCTAGAAGCGGTTCAATCAAGGCTAATAGTGTAACTTTGTGTAGGTCAATGATCTTTTTGAGTATGCCAATAGATGGGGTGTTTCCTGCTCCCCTGATGTTCCAGATCAGAGCCTGGTTCATGTTTTCTTGTTTTTGGATATGGTTTTGGGTGGTGAGGCAATGTATTCATCTCTTGTCTTGACCTTGCTTTTTTTTCACTTCAAACTCTTCTTCATCTTGCCAATGTCTGGTTATAGGAATTTGCAAAATTTATGTATGATCTTCTACTGAAGTTATAATGTCATCTTCATCTGTAGTGTTATCTACATATGCTGACCAGATCTTAGATAAGGGGATTGAGTCGTTGCATTGCAGATTGAGGGTTGAGTCGGTTACTGCCATACTATGTAATTGGTCTGCATCTTGCTGATTTTGCATCTCTTCATGAGTATCATGTTGTTGGCTATGAAATTCATTCTCCTGGAATGTGTTAACTGTATGCCTAAGTGCATCTTGCTCAGGAGACACAAGTTGTGGCGTGATGGTTGTTTCTCTTTGGCTGAGGACACCTTAACTGATAAATTAGGGGGTGTTTCCACTGCGTCACATGACCTTGAGGTGTTGTTTGGATTTCCACAAGAAAAGGGGTACCTGTTAACCTCAGGATCCTCAACATCAAGACAAGCAAATTTCTTAGGATGGGAGTGTAGAGGGGAGGATGTATTTTTTTTTTGGGTAGGTGAAGTTTGACAGACGAGTCTGCGTCACGGACCCTACTTAGGTATCCGGGCGAATCGTGGCGGCAGGGCAGAACGTTGCCAACCCGATCCATACCCGACTAATCCCAGGATGACCTCGCAGAGTTGGAGCCCAGTGGGTCCCGAACCCTCCACCTCTTGGCATGCCAGGAGGTTGCAAGGTCTACCACTGGGACAACTCGCGCTGTCAGGCACTAAGTCGGAATCATTTAGTTCATCAAAGAGTGTCAGTGCTTTCTTTTCGTTTCGGTTCTTGAGAAGGTCCTCCATAAGTGTATTTTATATCGAATACTTACATAATTGTGCATCTTTCTGTGCCTGAAGACTTCTAAAACCAGAGCTATCCCATCGTCAGATCATCGATGACAAGAGTTCCCCATTTTCCGCATTTGGTCATGCAATTTGCAGACCTCTTTCATTCTTTTTAACTCTGCTTAAGACACCAATATTGGGTTAATCGTGTTGAAGTCTGGTTGGAGATCCCCTTTGATAGTTGCATCAAAACGCTTGAATGCCCAGTCGACAAGTTTTGCACTGTACAAGCCGGCAATGAGGGAGTTATATATTGCCAAATCATCTCTATATCCTGAGCCCACTCTCTTTCATCTCCTGTACAGTTCATAAGCCTTGTCAGCATGGTGATCTTTGCAAAGTGCTATAACCAAAAGTTGAATACGCCATGACGTTCGGTTCAATGCCATCCTTTTGCATTTCCTCCCAGGCAAAGACATCTGACTTGCACAGTTAGTCGGCGGACCCCTGGGTTCAAAGGATACCCGATACTGTGGTCTGAGAAATCTGATACCCATATTACTTATCAAAAAAAAAATCACAGATTCTTCCTCATCCGATCTAGAAGGTTCAACACTTCATCCATCTGCCCTGCTTGACACAAACCCTTAATCAAAATCATGAAAGTGAAATTTTATTCAACCAAACCTTCACTCCTGAAATCTTTATAAACAGACATGGCCACCTGTTTTAATCAAGGCATCCAATATTCGGTTATACAGAAAGGCCCTTGGTTTCACCTGTGCAATTCTTGCGTTGCTGTTTCTAAAGAAGGATGGCTCTTGGCGTTTCTGTATTGATAGTCAAGCCATCAACAAGATAACAGTGAAGTACATGTTCTCAATTCCTCGTCTGGATTATATGTTGGATGAGCTATCCGGTTCTAAGGTCTTCTCCGAAATTGATCTTAAAAGCGGATACCACAATATCAGGATTCGAGCTGGAGATGAATGGAAGATGGCGTTTAAAACGTCGAAAGGATTGTACGAGTGATGGTCATGCATTTTGGACTGTCTAATGCGCCCAACACCTTCATGCGGTTCATGCATCAGGTTCTTCGTCTTTTTATGGGAAAATTTATTGTGGTTTACTTTGATGATATTCTCATTTACAGTCTGTCTTGGGAGTTGCACTTTGAGCACATTCATGTTGTTTTTACGATGCTGCAGCCAGAGAAATTATATGTCAACCAGAAGAAGTGTTCATTCTTTACTACTTCTGTTACATTCTTGGGCTTTGTAGTGTCTGTTGATGGTGTGCAGGCACATAGATAGAAGGTTGATGCAGTATTTGAGTGGCTCGGGCCCAAAATCACGCATGATGTCCGAAGTTTCCATGGATTGGTGTCCTTCTATGGCCGTTTAATACGAAATTTCAGTACCATCAATGCGTCTATTACGGAATGCCTGAAGGGAAAGGATTTTCTTAGGACTGGTGAGGCGGATGCTAGTTTCTAGCTGGTGAAAGAAAAGATGATTGAAGCACCAATGTTAGCACTTCCTGATTTTGACATGTTATTTGAAGTAAACTGTGATGCCTCTAGTATTGGTATTGGTGGTGTGTTTAGTCAAGCAGGGGGCCCGATGGCCTTCTTCAGTGAGAAATTATCTGGAGCGAAGACGAATTACTCCACTTATGATATGGAGTTCTATGCCATTGTTTAGTCCCTGAAGCATTTGGGCTACTATCTCGTACAGAAGGAGTTTATTTTGTACACAGATCATGAGACCCTTAAGTAGATCAATAGAAACCACAAGTTGAGCAGACGACATGCCAAGTGGGTGGCGTATTTTTAGGAGTTTACATTCACACTCAAGCACCAAGCAAGGAGCCTGAACCATGTAGCTGATGCTATGAGTCGACGTACCTTACTGCTGGCCACTATGAGTACCAAAGTTGTTGGCTTTGATTCCTTTGCAGATTTGTATGCAGCTGATGCTTCCTTCGGAAAAATCTTCCAAGAGGTAACTGATGGTAGTCGTTGTGATTACATACATCTGTTTCGTGGATTGCAGTTGTGTATTCCATATTGTTCATTGAGGCAGCAGATTGTCAGCGAACTTCACAACGAGGGACACTTTGGTCAAGATAAGACCTTGGCCCCCATATCTGCTGATTATTACTAGCCCAAGTTGAGCGGTGATGTGGCCCATTTTGTGAGTCATTTTGTGTGCCAGCGGTCTAAGGGAGTCCTCACTAATGCAGGCTTATACATGCCATTGCTTGTTCCCAAAGGTCCCTGATTCGATGCCAGTACGGACTTTATCCTTGGTTTACCCCGTACCCAAAAGGGTTTGGATTCTATTTTTGTTGTGGTTGACAGGTTTTCAAATATGACCCATTTCATAGCTTGCCGGAAAGACATGGATGTTGCTCGAATCGCCTATCTTTACTTCACTGAGATTGGGCGGTTACATGGTGTTCCTCAATCCATAACTTCGGATCGTGACACGAAGTTCATTAGCCATTTTTGGAAGAATCATTTGGACAAGTTGTGGACGAAGCTCAACTTAAGTAGTGCCTACCACCCCCAGACTAATGGCCATAGCGAGGTAGTGAATCGGAGTTTGGCAATCTTTTGATATGTTTGGCTAGTTCTAAGCCAAAGCAGTAGGATATGACATTGGCTCAAGCGGAGTTTGCCTACATCAAATCAAAGAATCAATGCACTAGGCTCAGCCCCTTTGAGATTGTCCATGTACAGAATCTATCAGGGGTGTTGGAATTAGCCTCTATCCCGCGAATTGGGTGTTTCAGCCTAAAGGCAGATGAGATGAATGCACACCTAAAAGGCATACATGAGCAGGTACGAACTGTTATCCATGACAACAATTGCAAGTATAAGGGGCACAATGACAGCCATCGGCGTCAGGTATTGAATGAAGTTGGAGATTTTGTTTGGGCTATATTGACTTGTGATCGTTTTCCTGTTGGCGAGTACAACAAGCTTAAGGATCGGAAGGTTCGACCTTGTGAAGTTGTGCAGACGATCAATGATAATGCGTATTGTTTGCGCCTTCCCACTCAATTAAAGACTTTTGATGTCTTTAATGTGAAGCACCTGAGCCCTTGTTTTGAAGATAACGAAGATCTTACCCAGACCTCGAGGGCGAGTTCTTTCCAACCTGGGGAGACAGATGCAGGAGCATCTACAAATAATCAGCCATAACTTTGGCTATAGTTGACCGATTGCCGCATGCAACAACTCATTAGATTCGTATCTGAGGCCCGCACCATGTTGCACATCGAGCTGTCATTGACTTTTCCACAAATTCAGCCATTTTTCAATTCCGAAAATGCGTTTTAGTTATTTCCTGCCTTTTTTTTAGAATAAATCCCGAAGTCAACTGATTACGGATTTATTAGCAATTTACCATTTTTATGTTGATTAATTGATTGAGAGTGATTTACGTGATTGTGCTAATTATGGCAGATTGCGGAAAAATCAGTTAGTTGTTTGGCTATTGTAGTCCGATTTGTGGACTCATTTTCATTATGCAATTCTAAAAAGAAAAGAAAATAAACGGAAACCGGGAGCACCGCTCGGAATTTGGAAAAGTTCATGTTTCTTTATTTTATCCTACGAATTCCTATACTTTCGAGCCTACAAGATAATCACTATCTTGTTCCAGATTTTTTGATGGAGTCCAAAAGAATGGGGCAATTGAATAGCGCCAGAGCTCTAAAAAATCTCCTTCATTTAACGACTAATTTTGAAATTGCACAAATAGATGCAGAAAAGAGTGCTTGGATAAAAAAGAAAAGAAAATAATGACAATATGTTCGATATTCTTTGATGATGGAGGTTCTAGCATATCTAGTTTCAACTATTGTTGTAGAGCAAATATTTAGCAGGGGAGAGTACCTTTTAAACGAATGCCATGCCTTTCAAACTTAAGCCATTGATTATTGGAATATCAAACGTGCCTGTAAGATTGGATCGCAACAAGCATAGAGATCAATAGCATCCGCCCGTTGAAGATGATCCATTCGAAACGTATGAATATACAGGTTCGACAATCACATAAAACTCAACTGATCTATAGTAATCAAACCGATAATTAAGGTAAGAAACTGAAGAACTACATTGGTCATGATTCACGTAAACCATTTGATTATAAATGCAAATTCATTTATAGTTAAATTCAAGGCCTTTCCTCTTTTTTCTAATTTTATTTTTAGTTATATTGTAATTATACATTAATTTAGATTATTAATATAAATATTTGTATTATTTATTTATAAATTTATATATAGATTTACTACTTTATTATATATTTGTAATTTATAATTTTTATTCAAAGTTTATATTTTTATTCTATTTGTATTAAATTTTAATAATATATTAAAATAAAATAAATTATAAATGTAAGTAAACAAAATTTATAATATATTTTGATTTTTGTAGACTTATATTACAAACTTATAAGAAATAAAGTTTTTAAAAGAAAATTCAAGTAATAACAAAGTTTAGAAAAAAATAAGAAAAAAGTCGATTACACCATAGGTCACAAACGTATTATCAACCATGCGAGAATCATTATGAAATCACCCAAAAACGTGAGCCAATAAACTGGCAAAAACTGTCAACCAAACTGCAAACCGTAGTAATCGGAATAGGAAAAAATTGGACAACCAACATTAAAGTTACGGTTTGCATTTTTGAAAACCGCCAACCGAAAAAAAATCGACGATTTGGAAACCATCAGCTGAACGACCCATCTATATTCTAGTCCTTGAAAGCAAATATGGTTCCTTCTTACCCATATTTCCCAACTTGTACTCTGACGCTAGCGTTATACCCTAAGGCCAACCACCTTAGGCTTTTGTATTAATATTTTAATATTGTATATATGATTGTAGCAATCTTTATTGTTTGATTATTTACTTACTTTATTTATAGCATTCCAAATAGTAAAGCTTAGTTTTGATATCTTAGAGAGTATCACAAAGAGATGTGATGATGATACCACTCTAATTAGGTTATCAATACTAAACATCCTTAACCATAGTATTAGTGAGATAAAACATTATTAATACGGATAGGTTAGCATATTCAAAGCTAATTCCTTTTGAAGGAAATAATTGATCTCATCAATTATAGTGTAGAGACACTTGATTTAGAAACATGGATACTGATAGCAGATAAGTACATCGGATTGATCCGCATAGAGATCACCATATTGTTCATGGTTAATACTCTAAAGAATACCGGGTGTAAATGGTTCTTAAACTTGAGATCACCACATAGAGATATTGAGTATGATGATCACTCTTTGATTCTATCTAAAATTACACCGTAAATAGGTAACAATGGATGTAATGGTTTTGGGAGTTATTTGAAGTATGGAAGGATTGTAAGTGATCAATAAAGGATTTACCGTTTCTAAAATGTTATGAATCGATATTCCTATGGTCACTTGTAAAAGTCATAGAAGACTATACAAAGCACAGGTTTAATTAGAAAAGAATTTCTAATTAAAAACTAATGACATGACTTTTGGTACAATAAATCTTATGTATATTTATGTGGATAACAAATAGCCTCAATATACAAGATTGAGGATATGATCAAGGATGAAAGGATATTAATTACACATGAACTAATTATTGAAAAGATAGTCGTATTCCATGAATATTCTCAATGCTAAAGGACCATGATTTTTTGTTAGAGATCACTCATGGTCTGTGGACTTAAATTAGGGGTTAATGATTTATAAGTGTATAAATCGTTAAACATTATTTAATATTGTGAATTATAGGTTCATTGTTAAGTTATTGAGAACCTATAGGGTCACACACATTAACATCATTCTCTTGAGGTATTATTATGAAATGTCCAAAAAGGTTTGGGGACGATTTCATAATATTCAAAAGTTTAGGAACAATTTCGCAATTATTGAATTGATTGGATTTTTTCTAAAAAATCCAAAACTTTTATGGGTTATTTGAAGTTTGTGAAATTTTCAAGGACTTATGTCAAATGTTGATCCAAGTTTGGACATGTGTCAAATGATATTCTAAATGTTGGACATGTGTCATTCTCCAACGCACATGAAACCTCTATAAATACCCTAAGACATTGATGTGTGAGTTTCTGATGCTCTTTTACTGTCCTGGGTCAAAAATTTGAGAAATTCTTTTGTCCAAATTTGTGCAAAACTCGAGAGTAAAATTGGAGGAAAATGATTGAAAATTTGGAGAAATTTTCATCTCACTTCTTAAGACTTGAAGTATAGAGCTAGCACTCTTTGTGTTCATATATAAAGTTATACATATCTAGAGGGTAGACAATTGAACACCTCAAAGCAAAGAGACTACTCTTAAGAATATAGATTCTTCAAGAGGTATAAAATTCCTTCTCCCTTATATTAAACTGTGTAAATTAGTAAGATCCATGGAAGTGAATTTTATATATTTTTTGTAATGCATGTTTACACACACAAGTTATTATGCTTTCGCATGAAACATGCAATATGATATAGTATAGTTTCTGAAATTCCTACACTCATTCAGATATCTTTAGCTCTCGATCGGTGGCAATAGTTCAGGTGATTTTTGAAATTGGATTGAGGGGTTTCTTCTAGGCAGCAAGTCAGGACCAACCACTGATAGAGATTCCTCCATATGCTTGAAGTATGGGGCAAGTTAAAAGAGGTGAATCATTGATTCTTCTGTAGCTAGGCAGAACTTAAATATTGAATTCACCTCTTCTATATGAACACCTTTTTGCATTAAATTATCCATAGTTGATATTCGATTTTGAAGCAATCTCCATTTGAAATTTTTAGTGGGATTTCTTTGTTTAATACTTTTCTAAGTAGCATATGTGGTCGGATTTGAACAAATAGGACATCATATGATATTGTTGCTGAGTAAGTCATAGTTCTTGATTGATCTAGGATCCAATGCCACATTTTCCCTGTTTCGGTAGCCTGATCAGTAATTTTTTTTTTATAAGCAAATTTTCATATAATATGTACAGTACAGAAAAGAATGGAAAAACTAAAAATACATAAAGTGACTATGTTCCCTAGAAGGTATCCACTATATAGTATCTTTGGAATTGATCTAAATATCATGCCTTCTCTTTATACCCCCCTTGTGGTATAGCTACGAGTGATTTGGTACATGGCTTACCTAGATTCATAGAAGATCACAAAGCATCTCAACACTCAAATCATCTCCATCATCCGCTCTTCACCAAATCAAAATATTATGACTGTTACATTATCAACTCTCATTATAGGGATATTGCTATATATCTCGGTTAAGTTTGGTGACCTATCCTTGTATTGAATGAAGGGGTGGTACTCCAAGTAAACACGCATATCTGATCAAAACCAAAGAGATAACTAGTAGAACCTTCCTAAGCAGGCATAGTGTCTTCCAAATCACAGACCTCATGAGTAATGGTGATCCCTCTTATTTCTTCCTTTGCCTTAGTTTGCTGATAGGCATCAATTTTGCTCCCCTTAGAGTGTACAGAGTTCATCAGGTTCTGCTCATCTTGTTCTTCAGCCTGCAGTGTACAGCTCTGGTTATCTTCAATGCTTGAGGCAGGTAAGTGGTTGTAGTTTCCAGTCATTGAATGAGTAGGAAAATTGTAGGCTTTGTTCTTTTATCCATGACCGAGTAACCCTTTATATTTTAGTCACCAACTGGAAGTTATTGGTCTCAGCCGCCTGGAAGTGTGCTACATTTCTTGCTATCCATGTGTTCTTTTATACCATATTGTTTTCCAACTCTCCCTTTCTAATTGCTGAGGATTGGCTGATGAGAACTCTTGTAGGATAGGGGCTTGTGTATCTGGAATCAACAAGGTCGGGGACATCCATGCCTTCAGCTCTTGCCATACCTGTGCAGTTAGAGGACAATGGAAAATAGATGTTTCTCAGTTCATGAGCATTTAAATAAAGGGGGCAGGGGGTATCCTGGTTCTTTGGGATGATTGCCCTTCTCTATAGTGTTGCTTTAGTAGGTAACGCATTCTGCAGTAGCTTCCACACAAAGATGATTATTTTTCTTAAGACAATTTTTTTTCATATGGAAGATAACATTCCAGCTTGTTACTGTGTGTATGCAAGTTCTTTCAGTGCCATTAACCTTGTGATAAGCTCCTTTGACAGTGTAACACTCTTCCTTGTTTGCCTCAAAATAGTATCCTTCCTAACCATTACAGCTGATAAAATTTTCCTGCAAGAAACAAATCATTTCATCCATATCAGTTAGTTCAATGTCTCTCAGCCTCCTCCTCTAGCTCCAAGTCCACTTCCATGTACCTGTGTCTGTGTCCCAATATACTTGATCAAGCCCATTAATATATGCTTTTGTATTTATAGCTATTCTGAATAGTATAGGAAATCTGGCTGATAATAGTGTGTTATGGTGCCCCCCATCTAGCAAGAATTTCACCCTAGACCCATACCCCATACTGATCCTAACATACTGTTTCATCCAACTGGTGTTCATCATCTCCTAGATTGTCCTCTACCAGCTAGATTCATAAGCATTCCCTCTTCTTCTTTTCATTGTTCTGCTGCCATATGCATTTGGTCTTTTTAATTCCCTTAATCCTCCCACAGTCAGCACACCCTTTGTTCCATGGATCTGAGCAGGTACATAGCAAAGCTTGATTCTCCTGCAAGTATTCCTGCTCCCCATTTCCCTATTAGAGCTTCATTGAAAATCTCAAGACATCTCACTCCTAAACCACCCCTCTCCACTGGTGATGCTATCTTCTTCCACGATATCCAACAAATTCTATTTTGCTCAATGTTGCTGTTCTAAAATAGAACCCTTTGATAGGAAGTCAACTTTTTAAAAACTTGTAGAGGAGCTTTGGCTAAGGCAAAGAAGTAAGAAGGTAAGGATGCCAGTACATAATTTATTAGGATCAGCTTACTCCTCGTAGATAGATACTTGTGATCCCATAGATTTAGTGACTTGAAAAATTTATCCATCACAGGTTTTAACGTTTCTACTCTTTATGTATTAGCCCCCATAGGAAGCCCCATGTATTTGAATGGAAGAATCCCTGTACCACATCCCATGTATGCTGCCATGTCTTCCACAAGTTCCTGGTTTATGTGTATACCAATCATTCTGCTCTTTGGGTACTTGATCTTCAAACCAGAAGCCAATTCAAAGTTTTACGGTATTGATTTGAATGTGGTAATTGTGCTCCACCTTGCCTGCCCCATCATCATGGTGTCATCAAAAATTGGAGGTGGGAAAGCTTCATCTTATCTTTCCAGTGATGCAACTCAAGTTGCACCAAAGCCCAAACAAGGAGGGCACGACCCCAAGGATGGAGAAGAAGAGCCCAAGATGTTCATTGAAGGTGGAAATGAACTCAAGAAGGTCATGAAGCCCGCCAAACAACATGAACCCCTAAT
>JAOWBN010024552.1:0-10510 GCA_028565015.1 Pinguicula moranensis
CCTTGCTAAATAACTCAGAGAGTCTAGTGCCTTGGGGCCCCCTCAAAATTGACAAGTGACCAATGTGCAACTCCTCTTGCTCTAACATCCCCAATAGTGAAATCAGACTACCTGCTTCTATGGAGAAAACTGATATTCAGAAGCAAATGAATCCTTCAAAAGATATAAAAATGGGAGCCCTATTGTGGATACAGTTCAACAGGAATCATTAGAAACAACAATGACATCTACAAATTCAGCGACTGATTTCCCACCTCTGGAAAACTATAATTCAAACCATCTACCACAAGACCTTACTTCTCAAACAACCAAGAAGGGATAAGCTCAGACTCGTTCCACTAGCCCACAGACTAGGAGTTAAGCAAGGAAAATAAGAGCACAGGGAAAACAAACTCTCAGGATGAGGGAAAGACAACCTTGGATAGTTGGCTGGGCCATCTGATGGATTAGCAGTCTAAGAAGTTTGCTCTCTTGACACAAGTGGAAACAGAGGAGCATCACAGAAGCTTGGGATATGCTAGTCTAGAAGCAAGTCACACAATGGACTTTGGACATGACATTGGAATTACTTATGGAAGTAATTCATCCGCATCAAAAAGTAAGCTTAAACAAATGAATTCAGGGGATATTAGGAAGAAAATAGTGAAGATTAAGGACATGAAAACAATAGTCAATGAAAATACTCACATATGATGTATATGGGCTTGGGGGACAAGGGAGAAAAAAGAGAGTGCAGTGCGGTCCCTTATCCTCCAATAAGAAATGGATTTTCTCAGTCTATAAGAAACTAAGTTAGAAATCATTGATAGGCGATTATGTCAAAAGCCATAGTACAATGAGGATTTTGATTGGGTATATAGTGATGCAATAGGTCAATTAGGGGGTCTTCTTTGCATATGGAATAACGAAAAATTTGTCCGAGTAAATATTTTCTCAGGTGATGGCTTCTGGGAGTCACAGGAACATGGCTATATGAGCAAGGGATCAACAATATGATTAATGTATATGATCCATCAGATTTAACCTAGAAGGAAAGGCAATGGAATTAGCTGCGTGAGTTGTATAAAAATAAAGAACAGGAGAAGTGGTGTATTATGGGTGACTTTAATACGGTGCTAAAACAAGAAAAAAAAAAAGGAAGCTCCTAATAGAACTATGCTGCACAAATAAGCTCCTTCAACAGATTTGTATGGGATCTACGACTACATGATCTTCCAATGAGCTAAAGAAACTTCACTTGGTACCTAAGCTCCCTCAAAGCTATTAGTAGGTTAGATAGGTTCCTCTTGAATGATATATGGATGCATGCACATTCCAAACTGGGTTCAAGTTGGTTTAGAAAAAGAAGATTCAGATCATTGTTCAGTCAGCTTGTCATCCATTATTCAAAACTGGGCGCCTAAACCGTAAAGAGTATTAGATTGTTTGTTACATGATGAAAAATACAACACATTTGTAGAAAATTCTTGGACTCTTCCTAGTGGAGATATATATGCTAGCAAAAGCATAAAGAATAAAATTAAGAGACTCAGAAAGAACATCTTGCAATCCATCCCAACAAAATAATCAGCAAGAAAATTCTCATAGAGTTTGTATGAATAGAGTCCTTTAGAGATCTCTCAACTGCGTGAATCGCTGCTCCAAATTACTAACAAAGCTGACAGTGTGGTTTGCCAAAAATAAAGAATAACCTGGTTGCAAAAAGGGGATACAAACTCCTCCTATTTTCATAGGAGTATAAACAAATCATGGAACCAAAATGCCAAACATGGGATCTGGGAAGGACAAATATGGCTGGAAGAAGTTGAGGCAGTGAAAATTGGTTAAGAAATCAATTTTACAAAAGATATATAGAGGATCATCGGGAAAGAACTTGCCTTCCGAGACACTTTTCACAAAATTATCACAGGAATTAAGTCTGAGCTTGATCAAGCCATTTATTGAGCAGGAAATTCTGGAGGCTATAAACTCGTGTACAAGTGGTAAGAGTCCTGGTATGGATGGTCTAAATTTTTGGCTTATAAAACATTTTATCACTTGCTGAAGGGTGACATATTTCAGATGATGCTAGAGTTTTATAAAAATAGTAGATTAGTTGTGGGCAGCAACGCAACGCATATCATGTTGGTAGCTAAAAAAACTAATCCTCAGAAAGTTGAAGACTATCGGCCTATCACTCTTATTGGCTCTGTGCCAAAATCATATTAAAGACAATGATTTTTAGAATGGTAGCTATAATGGATGATATTATCTCTCCTAATTTGATGACCTTCATAAAAGGTAGAAGACTCTTGGATGGTGTCTTGATTGCAAATAAAGTGGTGGATGAAATGAAAAAATTGAAAAAGCATGCTCTCATATTTAAGGTCGATTTCGAGAAAGCTTTCGACACGATCAACTAGAAATATCTTTGTGATACTATGGTAAATATGAACTTTCCCCAAGCATGGATAGCATGGATATGTGAGCTTTTGACGTCAGGTTTTACATCAACATTGATTAATGGAAGCCCAACATAGGAGTTTATACCTCAGCGTGGTCTTAGACAAGGGTATCCCATTTTTTCCTTCTTATTTTTGATAGCTGCTCAGGGACTCTTATCTATGATAGATAAAGCTATTACTGCTGGTCAATTTAACATTTGCAATATTCCATCTCCAGTTCGCTGATGATACATTACTCCTTGGTCAGCAACATGGGAACCAATTATCCCTTTTAAAGTTATTCTTCAAAACTTTGAACTTATCTCTGGATTGCGAGTTAGCATTAGTAAGAGTAACCTCTATGGTGTCAACATTCAGTAGTCCACACTGAAGGATATGATAGATTACTTGAGTTGTAAAGAGGATCATCTACCCTTTAGGTAGTTAGGCTTGCCAGTGGGTAGCAACTGTTGAAGGTCATATACGTGAAAAGCAGTTGTGGACAAATTTGAAAGAGCACTTAATGCTTGGGAGAGTAAACTTCGCTCAGTTGGGGGTAAGCTTGTTCTAATTAACCCTGTTCTCAATTCTCTTCCCTCTCACTTTTCTCCTTTTTCATAGCTCGATCACAGATTATAAAATGGCCCATAGCCTTATAGAGATCTTTCTTCTGGGGTACAACGAGAGAGAAAAAAAGATATGTTGGAATTCATGCAGGAAAATTGCCTTTCCTAAGCACTTGGGTGGTCTAGAGGTTAGAAACATTGCACTCATCAATAAAGCTTTGATGGGTAAATGGGGTGAAAAATTCCTTATGTGGAAGTAGAGTCTTGCTAAGGCCATCTTATGTTCTAGATATGGACAAGTAGGATATTTGAAGGTTGGCAATCTGAGGGAGTTAAAGAGACCAAAGTCTCAACAAACTGCCAATAGGAGACGCAGAAGGGGTGCTGCGTATGCTTCATTATGGTGGAATGATCTGCAATCTCCTGTCCGAAGGATGGTTCACTGTTCAAGCTAAGATATCCATTGGTTCAGGGGATGGCATTCAGTTTTGGCGTGATATATGGATTCAAGATGATAATTTAGCAGAACTATTCCCTCAATTATACAGTGTCATGCTGAACAAAAATACTTATGTAGAAAAAGCAGGGCAGTGGAGCGTAGGGATTTTCTGTCCCTTATGATCACATGAACAACAACTATTGGAAAATCTTTTCTCCCTAATACAGGATGTGGCTCCAACTGAGAGAAATGCAAACCACTATATCTTCTCCTAGGGACTGACTGGTAACTATGTAACTAAGGATTCCTATCAACATCTTGTGGAGGCTCAGGACATGCTATTCTCAGAGATGGAAATGAAAGAATTAGCATCTTTGTGGAACCGTTTCTCTCAAGCTAATATTATACTGATCTGGAGGGTTTATAAGAATGTTGTACTAGTTAAGAATATTCTCAAGGCAAGAAACATAATCTCCCTGGATCAGGAAGAATTTTGTCCACTCTGTGGCTCAGGTATAGAAATCATTGCTCATTTATTTCATAATTGTCTTATAACAATTAGTTCTTGGTAGGATATTCAAGCCTAGCTATGGCCAAAAGGAGTGCAGGTAAATAGCTAGCCTTTGGATACAGTGCCTAACTTGGAGGACTTCTGCAGTAGTAAACCATAAGGAATGAATTTGGAGGCATGGAAATCAATATGGATTCCTTCATCTAGCAGATATGGAAAACTCAAAACAAAGCTCACTTTGAAAACTTGACATCTCCACCCCTAATTTGGTCCATGTAATTAAAAAGAATTCATGGTTAGGGATTAAAGCAAACAAAAAATCCTATCCTTACTCTTTGTATGACTGGAATAATCAACCAGTTATATGTATGCAGTTTTAACTGAGTACAAAATGATTGAGCTGATGGAGATGGCCAGTGATGGTGTATGGTATATATGTTGTATTTTGTTTGTTGCTTCTTTGATACAAATGTAAAGAAGGGGATTCCTGAAAAGTCAAAACTCCCAGGCTGACAGAAGCATCTCGGATCACAGTCACCACTACATGGAGTAGAAGTACCACTCCTATCCCTCCTTCTCATTCTAATGGCATTACTTACTCTCTGTCTTTTTCAATATGGTACAAGACCTAGGAGAACATTTATGCTGCAGGATTAATCCAACTGTTACTACACTAATACAACACCCTACTAACTGTCATCAAGATGATCGGCTATGAGATCTGTTTACCATTTTGTTGAAGCAGTGCAATGAGAAGCAGCCTACTGAGAGGCACTTTCTGTCCCTTATGATGACTGGTGACAACCACATGGTTGAAGACATATGTAGAAAGAATGAAATACATATGAGAATTCTTGCATATGTTGTGTACTATTCCTGTGAAGCACCCAAAGGAGTGTCTGGATGATGCTCTCCTTGGTCCAGATAAGGACATAAAACGAAAGAAAGAAATGACTACAAGATAAAGGCCAATCCATAGGAGGATCCATAACTAACCTTTGGTTGTGAGCTTATATACTAGCTACTTAATTACCCCCTACATTCAATACAGGGATAGTGTAAGATCTCCGAAGGCTATACTACGTGTCATGATGCAAAATTTGTGCGGAAGCATAAACACAAGTGTGTGTTAAGCATACATAACAAAAATTTCAGAGATCTTTTGACCAAGGATCTTTGCTAATTTAAACAACTTGATGGTACAAGGGAGACGGAATTTCTTTACCTCTTGTAGAATCACTAATTCATGTAAGAAAGCACCTTCCGTTGAGGTGTTCAAGTGTCCACCCTCTAGAGTAGTCCACACTACCACTTCCTTTGAGGTTTATACACCCAAAGTGTGTAACTTATATGTGTATAAAGGAGTGCTAGCTCCAACCTTTAAGCGTTAGAAAAAAGAAGGAAACTTATTCAAGTTTTTGCCCAAAAATTTCAAGTTTTTCTCAAGTAGAAAATGCAACAAGGATATGGAACTTCTCAACAATTTTTCAAAGGGTTTAAAACTCGACCAACTCCACATATTTGTGATAGTATTAAGGTATTTATATAGGTGGTCATGAGTCTAAAATGTTAACACATGTTGTAGCTAAATGCTAACAGTTAACCATAGCTTTACATGTGTTCAACACTTCATGCTTATGTGTCATATTTTTGTAAAATCCTTCTCCATGAGGTTTTCTATACACCTCTACATATGTGAGGTCGTGCATAACATGTATCTATAACCCCATAATGTCATACAAGTCCTTGAAGTTTCAAAAAACTTCAATTTGGCCCCTATACTTTACCTTAATCACACTTTGACCCCTCAAGAGAATGATGTTAATGTGTGTGACCCTATAGGTTCTCAATAACTTGGAAATGGACCTATAATTAACATAATCAAATTATTATTAATGAATTAAATACTTTAATTCCTTATTATTTAATTATAGTCTATAGACCATGAGTGATCTCTAGCAAGATATCATGGGCCCCAAGTATTGAAAATAGTCGTAGAAGGAGACTATCCTTTCAAGAATTAGTTCTTGTGTAATTGATATCATTTCACCAATAACATATTCTTAATCTCGTATATTGAGGTTATTTATCATCCTCATTTATATACATAAGATTTCTTGTACCGGAAGTAATGATTATTAAGTTCTAATCAGAAACTCTTTCTAATTAAACTTGTGCTTGGCAAAGGCTAATATGACTTCTTCAAGTGGCCATAGGAATATATTCTCCTAACATTTTAGGAGCGGTGAATCCTTTATTGATCATTCATAATCTTTCGTATTTCAAACAATTCTCAAGACTACCCATTGTTACCCATTTACGGTGTAACCCCAATTAGAATCAAAGAATGACATTCATGGTGATCTCAAGTCTAAGGATCACTTACACCCACTATTCTTTAGAGTATCATCCATTGATAATATGATGATGTCTATGCGGGTCAATCCGATGTACTTGTCAACTACAAGCATCAATGTTTCTACCTTAAGTGTCATTACACTATAAATGATGAGATCAACTATTTCCTTCAAAAGGAATTGGCTAAGAATATACTAACATATCCGTATTAATGATGTTTTGCCTCACTAATACTATAATTAGGGATGTTTAGTATTGATAACTTTAATTAGAGTAGTCTCATCATCACAATTCTTTGTAATACACTCTATATTATCAATGCTAGACTTCACTATTTTATATGTTATAAATAAACAAGTAGTGAATGTTGCTACAATCATATATACAATATTATAGTTTTAATATATAGGCCTAAGGAGATTGACCTTAGGACATAACACTAACAAACTCCCACTTGTACTAAGGTCAATCACTCATTCTTTTTAAATCGAGTGATTGTACATGTTGTTCATGTCTAACCTGACTTAAGACCTTAATCAAGGGATCAACCACATTGGCCTCCATAGGGATCTTATCTACCTTCTCATCGTTCTTATATATGATTTTCTAATCAAGTGGAACTTTCTCATTACATGTTTGGACCTCTGATAAGACTTTGGTTATTTAACTTGAGCTACTGCTCCACTGCTATCACAAAGTATAGTGATCGGTGCTGTAGCAGAAGGAACCATTCCAATTTCTTCAATGAACTTCTTGATCCAAACGGTTTCCTTTGCAGCTTCTGAAGTAGTAATGTATTCAGCCTCCGTTATAGAGTCCGCTATTGTGTCTTGTTGTACCTATTTGTGTTAACGTAGAAGCCATAATAACAAGTTTAAAAGATGAAAATAATTTTACAACTTGATAGATGTTATTACTGCAAAATCATGTAAATATCTTTTAGATATACCATTACTTTATCTTGTTGTTACCATTTTAGACTCTCGAATAAAATTTTAAAAAAAATCATTAGAAGATAGTTTCTACTTTATTAAATGAGTTAAATGAAAAATATCAAATCTGGTTAGGTATTCATGTACAAACTCATAGAAGTGAGAATGACTCAGATAGTAGTACGTCTAATACAGCAATGCTAGGAAGAATGGAAAACATAATAAATTTTTATCGAAACGCCCTAGGTCCTCGTTTAGTTCCATGTTGATACTTATCTAACGACTATATTTGAGATTGCTCAGACAGGTGACGATTATAGCTCATATTGGAATTTTGATATTCTTTTTGGGTGGAGGAGCCAAAGATTTTATGGTGTTATCGTATTTGTGAAGAAAGTTCTACCATGTCTGATTTCTACAATAGTCGTAGAACAAACCCTTAGTAAAGGAGGGTACATTCTAAACGATTGACGTTCAAACTTGCATCCGCTAAACTTTAAATATCATACCTGCCTGAATGATTGGATAGCTGCTGCAAATAGAGCCCAAGAATATGCACATAACGATAAAAAGATTATTCGATACCTAGGATACCGATACGACATCGACAAGCAACAAGAGTCCCAACAATGATGACAATGACTAGAGGGTTATCCAACAGGTGGGTAAGGTAAAAGAACTACGTGGATTTTAATTCATTTATATATATAAACATAAATAATACGTATGCAACTTAAATATAAATGTTAATCATTTATAATTAAGTTTATGACTTTATATATAAAAAAAAATTAGTTTATATAAAGTTTCTGAATTTATATAAAGTTTATAAGTTAAAACCCTAAATTCTAAACCTTAACCCTAAAACCTAAAACCTAAACTTTAAACTTATGTAAATATATAAATTTAATAACTTTATATAAATTTATAAACTTTATATAAATTATAAACTTATAAACTTTACACAAGTTATAAACTTATAAACTTTACACAAGTTATAAACTTATAAACTTTACACAAACTTATAAATTGTAAGTTACTTGTATAAAGTTTATAAGTTTATAGAAAGTTTTTAAATTTATATATTTATATAATTTTAAAGTTTAGGATTGAAATAAGGGTTTAACAGATAAACTTTATATAAACTTATAAATTTTGTTAACTTTATATAAACTAAAAAACTTTATTTAAATTATCCTAAAGTTTATACGTTAAATCCTAACTCTTAAACCTTAACTCTAAAATCTAAACTCTAAACTCTAAACCTTAAAATTACATAAATATATAAATTTAAAACCTTTATATAAACTTTTAAACTTTATATAAATTAAAATCTTGTAAACTTTACATAAACTTAAAATTATTATATAACTTATTGTTGTGAAACTAATTAAACAAACACTAATAGCAAAATAATGAGAGAACAAAACTCATGAAATTCTCTTCTGTTTTATTGTATCTCGTTTGTATATTCATTCGACTTTTATAGCAAACGTTTCAAAAGAAAAACATAAGCAATAAATAGAAAGTGACATATATCTTCATTTGACAATGACACATATCTTCCTTTGACAGCGACACATCTTCTGCACATTTTTCATTCAGAGATGGCGTACTGCTTCTTCTTTGTATTTATAGCATTCACAAAACATGTTTTCCACAACAGTTTTGCTATTTGCCTAGGTGAATTATAGAGAGTGGGAGGAGAGTATCTCTCTAGACATGTTGGGCTTCTTTTTAGTTGCCAATAGAAATTGTACATCGTAATGGCATTGCCAGAATGACTTACTAATGATACATTTATACTGAACATTCGTAGAAGAATAACCATATTCGACCGGATTTTCTATTGGCCCATTTGGCCCAACCCATTTTTTTTTCATTTTATTTTAGAGTACCAAATCATGATTTCTGATGTACCAATATGTTGTTTTGTTTAGCCTTGAGTGGAGATATGAAATTTGATAAGGGGTAATTTAGACATAATCCACAAATTGGAAAATGTCCTGAAAAGAGTAATTTTGCTCGGTATCAGAAACCCAAAAATCCGAGTCTCAGCTCAGTAGCAAACTCTGATTTCTTTCAATGGCGGCCACCTCCTCCGCCACCTCCTCCGCCTCACTTTCTTCCATTTTCAACGTCTCCTCCCAAAACTCTAGTTCCCCATCTCTCCCCGGTATCGCTTCCTCCGTCAAGCTCTCTGTTTCCGATTCCCCATTCCCCCGTTTCAAATCCCTAAAACTCAACACAAATGCTTGATTCCTAAGCGCCACCATCGCCGCGGCCTCCCCCTCCACTGCCTCATCCTCCGCCACTGCTCCGACCACATTCCAAGGAGAATGCTATGTCGTCAGAGAAAACATCGACACAGACCAAATCATCCCTACGGAGTACCTGACCCTCGTTCCCTCGAACCCTGACGAGTATGAAAAGCTCGGCTCCTATGCCCTAATTGGTTTGCCTTCCTCGTACCAAACTCGATTCATAGAATCTGGTGCATCCAAGACTAAGTACTTCCATTGTGATCGACGATGATAACTGTTACGAACCTGTTATGATCAGTGAGTGAGAATTGAAGGAGAAATAAGAGGGGTAAAGATCTGATAGATTTTAGAGAAGAAGAACAAGGAAGAAAGAGAGAAAAATCCAGAATTATCTATTCCATAAACTGTTTTCTGAATACAAAATACACACTTATATACTCGCACGCTTAAATATCGGAAGTGCGATTCTTTGGGAGTCAATTATAATAAAAGCCCAACTTAAAAAATATAAGGCAACTCTTTTGCTGCGACATCCTCGTTGTTTAGCCCAGTGTGGCATTCGACATAAGCGACGGTTGTAACAATAACTTTGGCTGTGGATCGTCCCGTGAGCACGCCCCTGTGTCTTCGAGTGCTGCCGGAGTGGCGGCTGTGGTGGCAGAGTCATATGCGAGGATTTTCGTTAGGAATTCGGTTGCTACAAGGGAGGTTTATCCGTTGGAGTCCGAAGGGATGCTGTGTGAAGAGTGCAGGACTGGAGATGTTACTATCGAGTTGTCTGAGGGTGATTGTAAGCTGATTAACCATACGACTGGGAAAGAGTATAAATTGAAACCCATTGGTGATGCCGGGTCTGTCATTGAAACTGGTGGCATTTTTGCGTATGCAAGAAAAACTGGGATGATCCCATCTCGGGATGCATGATGGGGATGAACTCTTGGTGGGTAGTTCTTGGTTTTGTGTTGTTTCGGGCTGAAGTTATGATCTTTTAATGTCAAAGTATACTGAAAGCATCTC
>JAOWBN010024562.1:0-10509 GCA_028565015.1 Pinguicula moranensis
AAAAAAGTAAGTATATATTGATTTTGAATGAACAATTTAATTTTAATTTTTAAATATTAAAAAATTGCGCCCCGAAACGTGAGGCGTGTGCCCTGTCGCCCCATGCCTCGAATTTTGGCCCGATCGCCCCGGTGCATCCCGCACCCCTGACAACACTGCATACAATGAACATATGAAAGCATACAATTTATAGGGTACAAGAAACACATAGCAAAACACAATTTATAAAATCACATAGGTCCAAAACCTACATATAGTTCACCAACACACAAATAGTTAAATACACAATGTTATAAGGTCACGACAAGTGCTTCTGTGTTCATTAGCTCCTAAACTGATGGTTTTTCTAAATTTTGTCAGCCAACTGTTCCCTAAATTGAGTCCACCCAAGAGACTAATCGACTGTTTGTATATGATCCTCTATGTCATCCAACGCATTATTCGGTTCCTCAGCTCCTGAAATGTGACTTTATACTGAATCTAACAATGGATCAAACGGTGTTACGTTGATGACAAGAATGATATCACATTGTGTGTTGATGTGATAATACATCGGTTTCCTTAACACCACGAAGCGCTTCTTTAAAATGCCAAATGTCCGCTCTATGATATTGCGGGTTGTAGCATGATGAAGATTGAATAATTCTTGTTTGTTTTGCGGTATGCGAGTAAAAACACCCCATTCTTGTAGATGATAGCGTGTTTGTCTATACGGAGCAAGGAAACCCTCACAATTCGTGTACCCATTGTCGCATAGATAGAAGGTTCCTAAATGTATAAAACCAGAAAGTGTTAGTCTAAGAACGAAACAAACTTGAATTAAATAGATCATACTTAATTGACCATTTTGGATCATCAGTCCATTTGGCCGAGTGATGGCATCACGGAGTACGGCTCTTCTGCTGCTGAACCCTCCCAACTAACAAGCATATAAATGAAACGACCCTCAGTATCACAAACGCCTAGAACATTTGTTGATAGATGAGCTTTCCTGGTATGGTATCTAGATTGATTTTCCACCTAAATGTGCAACGAGACATAAGTACCATCTAGTGCGCATACGCATCCCTACAAACAAGAGTAAACACAATAAGAATAAATGTTGACACAATTTTTTTTTTTATCTAAAATAGTAAATGTACTTTGAAGAATTTCTATTTCTTGTCGGTTGTTTCATCTGCGAGGGTAGGTGGTAACAAAAGTCTACTACGTAGTTTAAGCACAACCCTTAAGACTTGATGGAATGCTTGACTGATGGTTTGCCCGCTGCGTTTGAAATCAGTTTGCAAGATTGTAGTTTTGGGGTGGTGTGCAGTTGTCCGTAGGAAGATATCGACCTTTTCAACCATGAACACATACTGGTCGTCTGACAAATTACATTCCCCTCGCAGAACTCGGCACGACTCTGTGAAAGCTTGTTTCGGCATCCTCAAGTTCTTGAAATATTCATTGTGCGACTCTTGCGTGATCCATTCAAGGAACGTTAATCTTTATGAAATCTTGTCTAATATCAAGTATTTTGATGGTGCATTTCGATCAGTGTTCCGCTTACGCTTACGCTTACGCTTACGCTTACTCAGTCGTGTATTTTTGTTTGATTCATTTTCTGCTAATTCAACGATAATAGGCAACAGACTGACGAAAATTCTTGCGCATACTAATACAAGCGCAAGATCCATTAAGTTCAGCATATCATTAACTCGGGTAACCACTGTTTAACTAGCACATAAACAGCATAAAAACAGCATAAACACTAAAACTACTGCCATCTTAAACACATAAAACTAGCCCATAAACACAAACTTATTCTGAATGTCACATGCATATAACACAATAAGATAGTTAATAATAGGATATAATTTTAGAAAAGTGCATTAGCAGTGACATTTCATCGTAAATTGACCTACATAACCAATTTTAATCAGGAAGTTTCAATACAATCACAGATTTAACAAATGGAAATTATAATCAGGCAGATCGAAATAAGCTATCACTGAAGACATGTTTTTGCTCTATTTCACATAATCTGGGGGTAAATACTTAATCTTCAAAATTCTAACTATTTTTTAACTTGTGATTCCTGATTATGAACAAGGAAAACATTTGGAAAAAATTCATTCGCTCTGAAAGGGCCCACTTAATGCTTGGCTTTAGTTTCCAAAGGCAAAGTCTGGTAAGTTAAAAATCGAAGATGCAGCTGCTAATTTATCCTTTAATGCAGGGAAGCATAGGTATCCTGGGAGTGTAAGTCTTAAACCTTTCCCCGTATATTTCATTGTTATACATTTTTGTTGTTCCAGTCAGATAATGAAGTTTCACTTGACCTCTTTCTGCTCCCTTTTGTCTTAGCAATAGATTTTGGTTAACCAGATGCGTATTTACTTTTTCAGATTAGGAAAACTGGGGTTCACAAAATAAGGGACCCAAATAATAGCCTTAAGTTGTTCTGTGCTGATAGGAAGAAACAGAACTATGAGGGTCATCATCTTCTCCAACATGCTAATGGGGTGGACAACTAAACTGCAAAAAGTGCAAAGCAGAGAGCAAACCATCTTGCTCTGGCTAAATATCTACCTGATTTAGCTCATGATGCTAAATGTCAAAGCATGCAACTTCCTCCAGCATCTAAACCTGAACAGATTGAGCTGTACTGTTGGCCCTGAGTTGGTATTATAGCCAACATAAGAAATGAGAAGTAGGATGATATCCATGTGGCTACCTGTGACTACTTGCTTAAAAATTTATCTGAACATTCTTAAAAAGTTTCAGAATGACCAAGCAGCCCCTTCTAGATCAATTTAGTAAGCAGGAATAAAGGTTATTCCTTTCAGTATTTGCTTGAAATCTTCCTATTCAAACTCCTAAATAATACATATAGAAAATTAGAAACCAAGGAGAAATATACAAATTAGTTCAAAGCAATTGCAAGAGCAGGAATGTCTTCAACTTTCCCCTAAATCTAATAGATCATTCACATAAACAACTAAATAACACAAACAATCACCTCCACACTTTCCCTAAATTTTTTAAAGGTTATCACAGACAATCAAGATCGAGATGTTCTCAAGGTTTTCAGAGACAAGTTGGGAATTCATGTAATTGTAGTGCTGACTAATTGCTTTCGTGTATCTTCAAGTCTAGTCTCTTCAAAAAAAAAAAATTATCACTATGATTATGGAGAAGTTCCTAGCTAAACAGCAACTTCGGAGCAGGATGGAATAACAAACTCGATACTCGAATTACAAATTATAGCTAAACGAAAAAAATGAAAACAAAACAGGTGAACAATCAGTAAAAAAAGCCACTGAAAATTTTGAGTAATCCGTAAATCCTAGGAACCCAAAAAAAAACACTGTCAATTTCGAGTAATCCATGAAACCCTAGGAACCAGAAAACGAAAAAAATGAAAATAAAACATGTGAAATTTAGGAGGAATGAAGAAGGAGAAGAAATACCACATAAAGTGTCGTCGGACTAAGAAATGTCGCCGGCCCGCGGCTTTGAGGAGGAACGCGACAGCTGCAAGATTGGGATTTTCGAGTCTTCTCCTTCGCGATCAGACCTTGCAAATAAATTAGGGATTTTATAGTTGGTAAAATGTGTAAATATTTCTGAAATATAGGGTCATTTTGGGTGAGATCCCGGCTCCGCCCATGATTATATTTCTTCAAGTTCTACATTGATGTGATTTTTGTAGGGCAAATAGTAATAACCACCCACGTGTTTTGGATTGTTAGTGTTATGCTTCAAGGTCAATCACCTTGGGTCTATGTATTAACACTTTAATATTGTATAAATAATTGTAGCAATCTTCAATACTTGTTTATTTATATGTTTTATTTATAACATTCCAAATAGTGAAGTCTAACATTAATAACTTAGAATGTATCTCAAAAGTTGTGATACTGGTACCACTCTAATTAAAGTTATCAATACTAAACATTCATAACCATAGTATTAGTGAGACAATGCATCACTAATACAGATAGGCTAGCATGTTCTAAGCCAATTTCTTTTGAAGAAAATAGTTGATCTCATCAACTATAGTGTAGTGATATTTAACCTAGAAACATGGATGCTTGTAGTTGACAAGTGCATCGGATTAATCCATATAGAGATCATCATATTGTCAGTGGTTGGTACTCTAAAGAATAGTAGATGTAAGTGATCCATAGACATGAAATCACCATATAGAGATCTTGAGTATGAATGTCACTCTTTGATTATATTCGGAGTTGCACAGTAAATGGATAACAATTGGTAGTTTTGGGAATGGTTTGAAGTACAGAAAGATTATGAATGATCATAAAGAATTTACTAATCCTAAATTGTTAGGAAAAGATATTCCTATGGCCACTTGTAAGAAGTCATGGAAGCCTTTGCAAAACACAAGTTCAATTAAAAAGAGTTTCTAATTAGAGTTTAATGATCATGATTTCTGGTACAAGAAATCTTTTGTATATTAATATGCATGACAAGTAACCTCAATATACGAGATTAGGAATATGTTATTGGTGAAAGGATATTAATTATACAAGAACTAAATCTTGAAAATGATAGTCTTCTTTCATGACTATTTTCAATACTTGGAGCTATGATATTTTACTAGAGGTCACTCATTATCTATGAACTAGAATTAGGGATGATTCACAAGTGTTTAAATCATTAAAAATAAATTGATTATGTGAATTCAAGGTTCATTGGCAAGATATTGAGAACCTATAGGGTCATACACATTTACATCATTCTCTCGAGGGTTAATTACAAATTGACTGAAAGTATTGGGCTCATTTGATAAAATTTAAAAGTTTAGGGGCTATTTTGCAATTACCAAATTAATTGGGGACTTTTCCAAAAAATCCAAAATATTTAATTGAGTCATTGACACATGTAAGATATGTAATAAGACATGTATTTGGGCATGTGTCATTCTCCAAAGAATGTTAAACATGCATGGATCTGCACATAACACGTTGAGCTGTGATTGGGTGCTAATGGATGTTGTTTTTGGATACCCCATGCGAGCCAAAGTTGTGTCATCAAGCTATTAGGAAGCTGCCAGTGGCTTTGCCTTCCTCTTATCTTCCATTGCTTTTGGTGTGCCCTTGTTTCTCTGTTACACCGTTTCTAAAGCAAACTCCATCACTTTTTGTTAGGGGAATATTCCAGACATTGTGAAAACGGAAATAACAAAATAAGACAACAACACAAGATTTACATAGTTCAACCTGAAAGCCTACATCCATGGGAGAAGAAGAGAATCAATCCACTAAGAAACAACATTTTCGTGATACGATAGAGACACAAATAATAACTAGAAGATACTGAGAAAACCTCTCAATCCTTGGAAATCAATAGTCAAAGTAACGGCGACACTGGTCAATGTGGTAGATTTGTTCAAAAATCTTCCCTCTTTTTCTTTAACAAATCATGTGCCCAAAATATCACAAATCTCTCATCCCAAATCATCAAGTTCTTAATTTCATTGAAGATTTTGAAATACAACCAATATCTCACAACTTCGCTCTGATACCACTTGTTGTGACTATACATCTTGGAAAGTATCCTACTTTTCATTCCAAGTTGAAACATATTGATATAAGGTATCATTGGATATGTGATGTGTTGGATGAGAAGTTAATTGAGCTTGAGAAAGTTCATACGGATGATAATGGTGCTGATATGATGACAAAGATTCTACCGAGATGTAAGTTTGAAGTTTGTTGTTCTCTTGCCGGGATGGACAGACACTACACATAGTCGGGAGGGGGGAGATTTGTTGGAATTATTGGACTCCCAACTATATATTTTTTGAATGCCCAATGACTTTAAATGGTTTAAAACCATTTAGCAATATACCTTTAGGGTATATAAGACAGATGCTTGTATTTGTAAGCTAGGTTTTGTGATAAAACCCGCACCTCAAATAGAAGAAAAAAATAGTATTGTGCAGTTATGATTTTATTGGCGTTTGGAGGTTTGAACGCGGTCTGATCAGCCTGAAAGTTTGACTGGAGTTAAAGGACTTGTCTAGCTACATTCTGTCTGAAGGATATTGCATTCCAACGGTTGGATCATGAGTTATTGGATTTAGAACAGACTGCTCGTGTTTTTGTATTTTACACCTTTGATACTGTATTGTGATTTTAGTGTTTTCACATTGTGTTATAAGGGGTAGAGATCCGTGGTGTGCTGTTGTACTGTTGATCTTTTGGTGATATTGGATTTTGGTGGATCTAAGAATCCCATGATTTTTTACTTCTTCACATCGAAGGGGGTTTCGATGTAAATCTTGATATTATTCTTTTCAGTATTATTTCATTGTTGTTATCTCCATATTCGATTCTGGTTATTTGTGCTCCTAACAGATTTTTGCAAATGGATGAGGTTGTTTATTTCCGCTGTGCTATTGAACTATATTTTTCTTGGCAATTTTCTCCCATCAGAGTGGTATCCAGACTTTGTGAAAGCGAAAATAACAAAATAAGGCAACAACACAATATTTACATGGTTCGACCTGAAAGCCTACATCCATGGGAGAAGAGGAGAATCAATCCACTAAGAAATAACATTCTTATGATAGAACAAAGACACCGAGAATAACTAGAAGATACTGAGAAAGTCTCTCAAGTCCCGCAGACAAAAAGAGCCACATCCCAAGTCTCTCTATTTTTCTCTCATCCAATCTTTCTCCTTTTTCTGTCTCTCTTCTCAACCATAATAGTTAAATGATCTCATATTTATAGGCATAAATTCTAATACTGTTAGAATTCTTATAAGGAATATTAATTCAAGTCAAATATTAGGAATTTAATATTAGGTAAATTCCTAACAATCACTCCCTTCACTTGAATTCTCTCGTATCACGAATAAACTTTATTTCTTCTCCAACCACCCCTCAGAGATAGTTCCACGGTGTGCACCAGTCAAGCTCATTTCAAACTTGTCAAACAGAAGAGGACATCATCGTCATGCCCATGGGACCAACATACTTCACATCAGTAGAAGTACTCGCACTTCTCTGATCATACAAAAACTCTTTGTGTTTGCTCAAAACACAATCATGGTCTCCAACACAGACGAATACTTTTCACCAAGAGAACATCTCTTCTTCAATTCATCCACATCACTTTCACTCTTGCAACCAGAGTGATTGATCGATTTTGGAACATTAGCCGACTCTCCAATCCATCATTAACAAACTACCACAAGTTCTCAAGCTACCACAGTACACAAGCTTCCACGAGCCTTCCCTAACTCCAAAGTTTCCAAGCCTTCACGACATATGAACTACCATGGTTTCAAGCTACTTGAACTTTTATTCCAAGCTTTTATTGGCTTATTGTCAAGCTTCAATTTTTCAGTTCCTCAAGATTAGATCTATTAACCGCAATGTCAAGATTACCTTTATCTTGACTCAGTCACTCGCAAACTTGACATAAACCATAAAGGTTATCTCGCCATACCAACCAGAAGATAAATCAAGCAGCTAACAGCGTTCTCCCAGATATCCCAATTATAACTCCAAGTAAACAGTGGCATCACAACATACTGGAACACACAAATTATAACAAACTGCTCCAAAATTCAGCCAATTGAATAGCCCAAAAAATTTGTCCAACAAAACCCCAAAACCCGTGCACGGTTTTGTGCACAATTCTCCTCATATACTGAACAATTGATCACTATACCTAATGGATTCTCTTCGTTGTTTCAGGGGCTTTCCAACAACACCAAAATCGTCACAATCGGAATTGTAGAACTCTGGCAATCGTTGGTCAAAGTTGACTACTTCCAAATTTGCAAACAACAGCATTTTCATCGAATTTGATGAAATCGAGACCCTCCCCAAATACACATGACCATGAAACCATAGGTATTTTGTTCCTCTCTCAATGGGCTTTCAAACGACACCAATATTATCACGATTGGAGTCCTCAATCTTTGAAAATTGACTGTCAAAGTAGCGGCGACACTGGGCTCAAAAAAATCTTCCCTTTTTTTTCCTAACAAATCTTGTGCCAAAAATATCACAAATATGTAATTCCAAATCATCAAGATCTCAATTTCTCTGCAGATCTTGAAACACAACCCAGATCTCACAAACTCGCTCTGATACCACTTATTTGGAAAATATTCCAGACTTTGTGAAAGCGGAAATAACAAAATAAGGTAACAACACAATATTTACATGGTTCAACCTGAAATCCTACATCTATGGGAGAAGAGGAGAACCAATCCACTAAGAAATAACATTCTCATGATAGAACAAAGATACTGAAAATAACTAGAAAGTACTGAGAAAACCTCTTAAGTCCCGCAGACAAAGAGAGCCACATCCCAAGTCTCTCTATTTTTCTTTCATCCAATCTTTCTCCTTTTTCTTTTCTGCTTCTCTTCTCAATCCTAATAGTTAAGTGATCTCTTATTTATAGACATAAATTCCAATACTATTAGAATTCTTATTGTTGGAATTATTAAGTGATAGTGATGGAGGAAAAGAAAAGCATCACGCCTCATACAAATGATAAAGTTAGAAGACAACTTTCATGCCTCCGCCGCAGTGCCGCGAACAAGAAGCATGCGTTCCTTCTTTACAATTAATGTGATGTTGATGTTTTAAAGTTCATTCCTATAAATATGTATGTATTGTATCATTGTAAGAATAACAAGAAAGAAGTTTCAATACAACTTGCAAGAAGTTTCTCTCATTTTTTCCATTTAGCATTTTACAATTTGGTATCAGAGTTTTTTTTTCAAACCCTAATAAACATTTTGTCTCCGTCACTTTCGCCCCGATTCCGGCGCCGTTACTGTTCCTACGACGCCGGAACCGGTCCCAAAATGTAGCCCATCTTCTCCTCTATCAGATCCACTCCACATCGGACATTTTTCCGGCTACCACGCGCCTCCACGCGCCGTCGTCGTAAAACACGACCAGCGACAATATTTTGTAATTTTCGGGCGCGTTTGGCATCAGAATCGCCGGAAACCACAGCCATTGCGATCGTCATGAAGAGAGCTTTTTGTACGTAGGTCATTAGCCACCGGATCCGCCACCACGTGCCGCCACCACGCCAGCCACGCGCCACCATCACGGCTAGAGCCCCGAGTCAAAAATTTTGTCCTGGTTTGCTCGTCACAATTGTCCAATCGATTTTAGTTGATTCGGTGCCATTTAATATATATTGATGTTTTACAGAATAATGATGAATTATTTGATTGGATTTATCGTACTTTCTTAAACATGGAAATCCAATTAGGCATTATTGATGTCGTTTGTGAATTGGGTAGTGATGATGAAGTGTTAAGACATTGGGATTTACATGTGATTGTGGATTTGCTGTGATCAGTTGTGATTTGAGCTGCTGTGTGAGAAATGCCAGGGACATGCGACAGTGCAGTTAAACAAGGATTGTAGGTCCTGAAGAACCTCGCAACAAATAAATGGTGGAACTTGTATCAGTTCGATGTGAAAAATGCATTTCTTCATGGTGATCTGGAAGAAGAGGTGTACATGGAGATCCCTCCAGGATTTGGCACCAGTCAAACTGAGGGTCAGGTTTGCAAACTTGAAAAATTATTATATGGTTTGAAACAATCTCCTCGAGCCTGGTTTGACAGGTTTAGAAAGGCCTTTATTGGCATGAGTTATCAGCAAACAAATGTCGACCATACTGTATTCTTCAGACATGATGGGAGTCATACCACGATGCTAGCAGTATATATTGATGACATGATCATTACAGGTGATGATGAGAGCGAAATTGCAAAATTGAAGGTGAGGCTGGGCAAGGAGTTTGAGGTAAAGGATTTGGGCCAGTTAAAGTATTTTCTTGGGATTGAGATAGCTCGTGGGACCAAGGGAATTGTTCTATCTCAGAGAAAGTATGTTCTAGATTTGTTATAGGAGACATGTATGTTGGGTTGCTTGCCCGAAAAATGCCAATTGATCAGATGGTGAAGTTGAGTGCAGAAGCAGGCGAGCCAGTTGATAGGGAACAATATCAAAGGTTGGTAGATCGACTTATATACCTAAATCATACTCGACCTGATATATGTGAGTATGGTTAGTAGGTATATGCATGACCCTAGAAAGGGTCACCTGGATGCCGTATACCAGATATTGAGGTACTTGAAGAATGCACCGGGAAAAGGATTGATCTTTATGAAGAATGAACACCTAAATATCGAGGGATACTGCGATTCAGATTAGGCTAGTTGTGCTATGATAGACGGTCCACGTTCGGTTATTACATGTTTGTAGGAGGCAATCTAGTCTCTTGGAAAAGTAAAAAACAGACAGTAGTGACCCGTTCTACAGTTGAGGCAGAATATCGAGCAATGGCTTCGAGTGTTGCTGAGTTGATTTGGTTAAGATCAATACTGGTAGAACTCGAGATGGATCCAGATCCGAAACTAAAATTGTGGTGTGACAGCAAAACAGCTATTAGCATTGCCAACAACCCAGTACAACATGATAGAACCAAGCATGTGGAAATTGATAGG
>JAOWBN010024573.1:0-22140 GCA_028565015.1 Pinguicula moranensis
CCGCTTCTTTCAAATCCACGGATCAGCCTTGACAAGCCCCACCAGGCCCGGACAACAGCCACATTAACCTGATGGGACCCCCTGCCACGGTATCCTTCGGGCACACTGGTCCCTCCGACTAATCCAGAATGTCCTGACGAAGTCGCTCCCAGTGGGATTCGAGCTCTCAACCTCACTAGGCAAGCCCCGTGTGTTGAGTGGTCCGCTCCGCTGGACTAACTTGCCCGGACTTTGATAGATGATATTAAAGCCCATAAGATAAATTATCTCATTTCCTATCTATCTTCATTCAAATTACCAAAGATAAATATGTTACTGAATGCTTTTTACATGTACAAAAAAATAAAAGAAAATTACTAACAGTTTCAAAATTAGGAAATTAAAATTTAACTTTTGCTACCAATTAGAGAAAGATAAATTCAAATAAATTGATATTGAAATAGTTGTCATCCATCATAAGATAAATTATAATATTCATGTTGAAGAAGGAAGGCAATTTTGGGGATGTGACATTTTTTTTGAGGGGCGGGGCAGGCCATGGCCCCGCCGCCCTCACCCAGCATTTCAACATTGGCCCTGCCCCGCACCCAACAAGTACTGTTTATATTTTTTCAACTATATAATTTATGAACTATTAGTGTTTATTTTGAGTATCTATTTGCTAATTTCGATATTTTTGAATCGTTTAAAATTATCTAATATGGAAAGAGAGTACGATGGAAAATAGGCAAACTGCAAATAAAAAAAATCATATAATGTAATGATGAGCATTAGAGTTGGCATTAGGGTGCCTAACGGTGATGGCGGTAGCGGGTGATCACTGCCTGCTATTACCTACGGATGGGGTTGCGGCCACCGCTACCGCATCTGTTAGTCCGTTATCCGCTATATTGCGGTGATAGCAGTGGCGATGACTTCTATCGATAATTAAAAAAGATTAAAAGCGTCGATGAAACATCAATATACTAACTTGAAGTTTATCTGGAATACTATGTGCAGCATGTCACAAGAAAGAAGTAAATAAAATAACCTTTTTTTAATTTGTAAATAAAATAACTTTAAAATATGCTAACATTTTATTCTGAAACCCCAACTAAAAATTTCTGATCCTTGTGAATACAAAAGCAAAACCCAAGATGGAAATGAGAAACAAGAGCTCTCCCATACCTGATAAAATTAAGAAGAAGAACAAGAACAAGTATCCTAATCCAATCAATTTACCCCTAAAACCATCTGAAACCCTAATCCTCAGACCCCAACGGCGAATCAAACGGTGAATCAAACTCGACCCAACATGTCTTACCTCACACTTGGAAGTTGGCGTCAACCGATGGCAACTGAGAGTTAGGAAAGAGGAAGTCGAAGAAGAAGTAAAAAAAAACGAAAGTTGAGAATCTCGAGTATAATGATATGTTTATATAATTTGTTTTTAGGTATAAAAATTAACGCTGATCAATTTGTCTCTTTCAACTTGGATTCCATGAGGCGGTAAAAATTTTCCTTCACCGTCACCACCACCATTATTAAAATGGTGGAGGACTTTGCATGTACAACCATCCACCGTCGGTAATGGTGACGATGAAGACAGAAATTTTATCATCATCCTAGTAGACCACCTCAGTTGGCAATAGCAATACAAGCGGCTCGGCTGAGGAGCTCCTCAGCCCACTGTTTTTCTTTAGCGGATCATGCCAATATTTTAGAAAGAGAACATAATTATTGTTATGAAATTATTAAGAAATTAAGAATAAAGAATATAGGCCACGAAAGATTGCTCAATTCTCATACCATGTTTATTAGATATTTAAACAATAAAAATTTAATGATGACTCAATTGCTTAAATTATTATTATATTCTCTTATAATATATTTTAATATTTCTAAAGGCATCAGTGTAATTAAATATGGATAAAAAGGTAAATTTATCAATATATAGTTTAAATATCATGGGGTTGCATAGATTATCAATCTCCCATTTTTTTTTTTATGGGTCTAAGAATTATAAGCTGGTGACCCAATCACAATATCCGTTAGTGAACGGTGATTTATGGGGTACATCTCAATCCTATTTCCCACAATTTTTCATAATATCCCTTACTAAGCATGGCCATAGAGAATAAATAGAGAGATGCATTCCCCAAATCCAAGTACATTACTGATTACATGAAGCTCAACCCTTAATATAGTACAAGACTATACAATAAAAACATCACACACTTGTAACTTGTGGAAAAATATTTGTAAACTTTGAGATTACACTTTGCAATTGTATGTATCCCATGATACTTGTTACACAATGGACATTCACCATATATTAATTAATATTTATAACAATTCATAAATATTTAATTCAAACTCCCATATGTACGAGGAAAAAGTTACTAAATAAAATAAAATAAAATTGATAGATAAATTTTTTTTCTTATGCGACAAAGAATTTCAATTATATACATGTAACAGAATAATTAAAAATTGAAAAATTATTAGAATCAAGACAGATTTGTTGATTGTTCGGTGGTTGCACGTTCAAATAATATGTCAAAATATAATGGGCATTTGAAGAGAAGCTCTATAATTGTTTTTGATCAATTAATTAGATAATATTTTTCAGTTCGGGTATGAAGTGTCATATTCATATGTGGACCATCGTCTGGGAATGTTGGCAGAGTAATTATGAGTATGAGGATATACAAGGAAAAATAATACCGCGCACGAAGGAATCTTGCGCACGAATCCCACGAAAAGGGTAAAATGATCATTTTGTCCGTGTATAAAATAGGGGCGCTGTGTTTAACACGAGGGTAAAACGGTCATTTCGCCCTCGTTCGTGCATAGTATTTTCGTGCGCTATATCATTTGCGCGAAAATACTAAGACAAAAGTGCAACCTGCAGAGAAAGGAGAAGAGTTGCAAGTCCATATAGATAATGTGCAAAAGAAGAGTGTATCAGATTCCTTAAACAACGCGGCTGAAGGTAAAATTATACATGAGAATCAGAGTGTATGTGAGAAAAGTGATTAACAGCAACACAAAGAGAGAAGATCTAACAGCATAGAAGTGCCAAAATGATAAATTTAGAGAAGAATGAAAAGGAGGTCAGGGGCTGACCAAGAAAAAAGATATGACGAAGTTAATGCAACAAGAGAGAAATCGAGTTGGAGATAAATGTTCAAGTGATGCAAATTAGTGACAGACAACAACATCAATGCATCCAACAACAGAAACCTGAGGTTTGAGGCAAACTCGATAGTAAGTTTTGGAAAGACACTGGGAATACAATACCCACGGGAAGATGTGCAGTCAAGGAAAATCATACTACAGATGGAACACAGGGATATCTGTCGGTTGGAGCCATTAATGCACGCATGTCTTCACCAAGTACAGGAGACAAAAGAAAGCAGACATGGTGGCAGACATGACAGAAAGAAGACGGACGCATGTTATTGTATTAATTGCTTTGTTTGCCTTTAGCAATTTGACTCTCTATATAAAAGGGTTCGAGACCGCAATGTAATAAGAAGTATCAGAAGAAGTTTTCTAATAACAAATGTTTTTTCTCTCGTTTCTCTCCGTTTAGCATTTTATAATTTGGTATCAGAGCCATTTTTTCAAACCTTGAATACACAACTCATCTCCACCACTTCTGCCCCGATTCCGGTGCCATTACTGCTCCTCTAACGCCTAAACCGGTCCCAAAACATAGCCCATATTCTTCTTCATCAGATTTGCTCCGTATCCGATATTTTTTCGGCCACCACGCACCGCCACGCGCCTTCGCCGGAAAACGTGACCTGCAATAATTTTTCACCATTTTCGAGCACGTCTGGCATCAGACTCGCCGAAAACCACCGTCTTTGTGATCATCGTAAGGAGAGCTTTCTGCACGTAGGTCTTACGTTGCCGTCGCTGCCACGAACTGCTGCCGTCGCTGCCACACACCGCTACCATCGCCAGAGCCCAGAGTCAGAATTTTTGTCTCGGTTTGCTCATTGCAACTGTCCAATCGATTTTAGTTGATTTTGTGCCGTTTAATATATATTGATATTTTATCGAATAATGAATTATTTGATTGGATTTATCGTACTTACCTAAACTTGGGAATTTAATAGCATTATTGATGTTGTTTGTGGATTGGACATTGATGATGAAGTGTTGAGACGTGTGGATTTTCATGTGGTTGTGTTTTGTGGGTTGTATTATTACTGTGATCAGTTGTGATCTGAGCTGCTGTGATCAGTTGTGATTTAAGCTGCTATGTAAGGAATGTCAGGGACAGGCGACAGTGTGGTTAAACAAGGATTAGAAGTCCTGAAGAACCTCAATCCTGAGGTGGTCGAAACCTTGGTTGGGCTCATAATGGGAGCGAATACCTCAACCTCGGTCGTTGTCCCTGCTGCTACTCTGATCAAATTTAATCTTCCACCGATCAATTTGAAACTTGATGGATCGGCTACATATCTTAGCTGGTCTTGCAAAATTGAGACCATCTTAGTAGGGCGAAGCCTGGACGGCTTCCTAAGGGAATCAAGTAGTGACATCTATTCCACTACAGCTACTCATTCTCAGCTTGTTGATGTTGGAGCCCAAATCAGTTAGTGGAGAAGGTGTCCACTAGTTGTAGGGACAATTATGTCATTTGATTAGTCCCTGGAGGAATTTTAACTGTATCAGAATTCTTGCCTATAAATATTTTTGTCTTTCAATGTATTATATATTCGAAAAACAGTGAAATAAATAACCCTAGCCGCCGTGGAAGTAGCCAATTTGGGTGAACCACGTAAATCTGTGTTTTCATTTTGTTTTTGCACTTGTCTTTGATCGTATGTGTGTTGTTCAATCCTAACAACTGGTATCAAAGTGAGGTTCTGTATCACAATGATTTGAAAGAGATGGAAAGCGCGAAGGGTTTAATCGATAAATTCGATGGAACCGATTTCGATTTTTGGAGGATGCAAATGGAAGATTTTCTGTATCAGAAAAACCTTCACGATCCCTTGTGGGGAGTGAAACCAGAAATGATGAACCAAGAAGTGTGGGATCTGAAGGATCGTTAGGCACTAGGGTTGATTCGTCTGTCACTAGCAAGGAACGTTGCCTTCAACATCGTAAAAGAAAAAATGACTGCAGGAGTTTTGAAGTCCTTGTCAAACATGTATGAGAAGCCATCAGCAATGAACAAGGTATACTTGATGTGTCATTTGTTCAATTTGGTATTGTCTGAAGGTGGATATGTTGCAGATCATGTAAACGAATTCAATATGATTATCAGTCAATTGAGTTTAGTTTAGTTTTTTTTATCCCGAATTTTTTATTTTTATTTATAAAAGTGCCTAAGCACATGTGTACAGCCAACTCCTGGCTCTTCCAGGTTAGTAATGAGGTAAGGAACACAACCCCACCTCCTTAAAACCTCTCTTTGGCAAACCCTGGGTAAGGTAAATCCAAAGAGGGAAAGAGTATGGCGGCCTGTGTTCCTTTTTACAAAATAGCTATCATGAGTGGCCTTCATACTGGGCTTGCTGGGTTTGCTAGAGCTGCATATTGAATGTAGACCTTTGTTTCCTTGTATATGTGGTTGTGATGTCTTTATGCATGAGGTCATGTACTGCTGGTGGAATATCTCCATGTGCTGAGAACATCGTGATTTGAGGCTCCACATTTTGCCAAGTAATCCGCCACAGAATTTGCCTCCCTATAGCAGTGTTTGATATTGATTTGCTGAAACTTTCCCAGGATTTGTTTGATCCGTGCTATCTGCATCCTGATCCACCATGGTTGGATGTTGTTTGTGGTTAGAGATTCCACTAGAGTGGTTGAGTCAGTCTCCACTTCCATTTGCAGGATTCCATGAGAATTGCAGAGTTGTATACCAAAAAGTAGGGCATTAGTCTAAGCCTCAATACTTGAACATAGAGTATATTTTTTAGCAAATGCCATGAACATCATACCTTGTGAGTTTCATAGGATTCCACCTCCTCCAGTTGCAGAAATGGTAGAGCTTCTGTCTGTGTTGAGCTTTATGCATGGAAGTGTAGGAGGAATCCATTTCACTTTGGTGTTGATTTGTTGGTGACCAGGTGGTAATGTTATGTGCAAATCATTCATCACATATTGAAGCTGAGTCTGCATAGGCATATATGCTATTGTATTTACAAGGATGTCTTGTAGGGTTCTTGTAACTAATTTTATGACCCGACTGAATACTGGGGGGGTGGATTCAAACCTCATTTTGCATCGAAACTTCCACACTTCCCAGCATATAGTTATAGGGATAAGCCTTCTTATGTACCTGATAAAAGCATTAGGTTAAGGAGATAACCAGGCTTCCAATCTGGATCTTAGGTATGGCTGAGTTTGTTGAATATTGAAATTTTTTCCAAAGCCAAACCATAGTTCCTAGTTCTCCCTCCGAGTGCAGATGGTTAGATGTTTTCATAGCACTCGATGTTAAACAGCAGGAGCAGCGTGAGGCCATAGATATGCCTTGTAGTCTAACTGCGGCATCTACTGGGACTATCTTGTGTAAGATTTTTCACGTGTATATAATTATTTTCTATAATTTAATGTTTAATTATATTTATGATCAACCAAATTCTAAACTTCTTAATTTGTTTGTATTGTAGAGAAGTTGGAATGATCATTGTTGTTGCTTCCTTGCCAGTTAGGGGCAAGTTCATTGTTAGTCGGGTCCAAAGTTGAGACTTTTCTCTTACACTTCTCTTTGCTTTCTGTTGGAATGACTAAAGTACCATGCACTTGTTCAATCTTTTTTTTTTTTAACTCTATTTGGCTTATCCTTCATCATTATAAATATAGTGTTTTGTTGTTTGAAGTTTTTTTATTTCGAGAATTTTTTTCAAAAGAAATTTAAATATATTTTAGTTGCCTCCAAGTGTTGTGTAGCTCTAACGTCTTATATATGGGATTATTGATCCCATTTGAATTATTTAAGTGTTGTTGCACATTACATTGACTCTAACTAGACTTTGGGTTCAGGTTGGTTAACAGATACATTGGTGAGGTAATTGCTGAAAGTATTCTAGAGGTCCTCACAGAATACGGACTTTTGGATCGAACTATTTCCATCGCCATAGATAATGCATCCGTGAATGCCAAGGCCATGACATCGCTCAAGGATTGATATGAACCTAATCAACTTGTGATTAGACCCAAGAATCAATGTTGATTAAGTTCATATCATTTGGTATCGGAACTCATCTTTGAGCAAATATTTGGGCTACCCTTAGTAGTGTTGGTTCATGGCTCACATATAGCCGTAGGGTCATCACATTTGTGGTAGATCTATCTTTACATTCTTGTAATTTTTCTTGCTGCTTTTTATTCAAAAGGAAAAAAAAAGATGAAAACATTTGGTCAAGTGAAAAGCAAGAGGGCAGGGCCGGAACTTCAAAAAAAAAAGAAGGAAAAGAGCCACAAAAGAGAAACCGTTTCTTGACCAATGGAAACAATCAACGAGAGATCACTTGTTCAATTCCTTTGGTTCGTTTTAGTCCGTTTCTCGTCTTTAATTTTTCGTGTGGTTTAAACATTTGGAAGATCAATCTACTTCCTTAAGTTCCGGTTCTTGTGACCGTTGCTAGACTTGAGCAAGCTTGGATTAAGTTCCAAAGAAGGTTGAGAAGAGCCAAAAGGAAAAGGTCCTAAGAGTGGAAAAAGGCGAAAATGGGTGAGTTTAATTGAGTGAAAGAAAAGCCAAAATTGAACAAACACGAGAGGAAAGACCTTGTTGAGCGAAACACGTAAGCGAGTGGAAAGGAAAACTATTTCTAATTTTGTTTTTGGTCAGTACATCATGTCTTACAATAAATTGTTGTTAGCCCGAAAAATTTAGGACATGCAAGACATAGAGGAGGAGCTGAATCAAAGGGAGAATCTATTTCACACTCGTGGCTTCATCCGCAACAAGGTGTGCAGTGTGATTAATGATGGAGGGGATTGCACCAACATTGCTAGCACCTATTTGGTTGAGAAGCTAGCTTTGATCACCACGGAGCACCCACGGTCATACATGCTTCAAGGGCTAAATGACCGTGCAGAGCTTGAGCTAACAAAGCAAGTGTGGGTTTCCTTGTCCGAGAAGTACGAAGATAAGGTGCTTTGCGATGTGGTTCCAATGGATGCGTGTCATTTGCTGTTGGGAAAACCATGGAAATATTATTTGAAGGCGACTCACGATTGCTACATAAACAGGTATTCTATAACTCTTGTACCCCTATCAGCAAAACAGGTCATGGAGGATCAAGCAAATTGAGAGAAAAACAAGTGCATGAGAGAAAAAAGAGTGAGGAAAAACAAAAGAGATAAAAAAAGAGGCTGAAAGTGAGATGTTGAGGGAAAAAGAAAAGGAGTCCGGGAATGAAAAGAAAGAAGATGAAAGTGAGATGACCAATGAGGGAAAAGAAAAGAGAGAAGAGAAAAGAAGTGAGGTTCAAGAAATTGTTTTCTCTCCTAACCATCTCGTCGGATCTTGCTGGACATTTTACCCGAGGAACTGACTTTAGGATGCTCTCCAAGACATAGCAAAGATCCATCCATTGACTTCATCATCGGGGAACCGTTGACCAGTCCAGCAATGCGGAGGAGCCATCTTGAGGTAACCAAGGCCCTTCAAGGGGAGTTGAACAATTCATGGACCAAGTGGTGTGACCACGAGCATATGAATCCGAGTGTAAGTCAAGGTAAGGCAAACACTGTCAGTGATACACTTTCCCAAAGGTATATCTCCATTCCCTTGTTACATATGAATTTGCTTAACATTTATTATTTTCGGGATGGGTATGCTCAAGGGTTTGATTATAGAAGTATACTAGATGCATGTGGAAATGCAATACGGGATGAATTGGCTAGGCATAGCATCTTATAAAAAACATTGCACATGCCAATGCATTCTTTACGTATAGTCAATCTTTGGAAAGGCCACGTTCATGCATTCCCATACATGAAATTCATGCACTCATTAAAATTCATGCAATGGAAACTAAAAGCCACATTCATATACAAGTGTAAATATGGACCTCACAGTCAATATTGAATCTTTTTGATCATGGAGCCCCATGCATGGTCTAGTGGAAATCATCATGGAATTCCATACGGACACAATTTCATTAATTGCATGAAAATGAAAGAGTGGAAATTATTTATGGTCAAAATACATATGATGAACGTTGACAGCCACAATAGCTTATATGCAACCTCGCGCAATTGTATTTTTCAACCTCCATGTGCCATCTTGCAATTTACTAAAAAAGCATATCAGAGTCACACTAATCCATGTGTTGGCTTGTTGCCAAACAGAACAATATTTGTTTTATAGAAAGGGATACCCCACTTGCTGCACAACCGAGGGATCGAGTTGCACACTAGTGTCAAGGAGATGACTTGCTACCCAAAACAGCCCGCTCGAATCAAGGAATCAATGGAGAATGAAGAACAAGGGTACAAACAAAGTAATAATGAACAAGGTAAGGAAAGGTACAATCAACTCTTTCCTTATTACATGCAATTGAAAGGCAAGGTACACCTCAAGGACATGCACCCACCAGATCCTGATTTCATTGTATTATTTGATTTATTTGCAAGTCATGCATTCAGCAAGAATGTTAGATATGAGGCATGTTTAGATCTTGAACTTCAATCATGTATATCTATATGTTTAGAGCCTGGTTTGCATGATGATATGACTCGTTTAGAATTGATCAAGTTCTTATGTCTTTTATGTGATCATATCTTTATAATTGGCTTGGGAACACAAGAGGATTATTCTTCATATGGCTATCTTGTGAACAACTGTTCACATATCATAATTATCCATGACCTTAGGCCATCTTCGTATTCCATGCATTTACTCTTGAACAAAAATGTGAACATAGGCAGCAAAGGAGGGGCCAAGACCGTTAGGACGACTGATGACACAATACACGAACTTAGACCACCAGGTGAGTATGGTAACCTTTCAAAACTTAATATCACTAATGGATTTCCATTTTGATACAGGTACGGATTTGAGGACAAATCCTTTCCGAGAAAGAGGGAATGATGCGAACCTTGCTGCCTTGGCTAGTTCACAAGCTGAAGCCCAAAGCAACATGTCAATGCCATTTGAAAATACACGACTTGACCATGTAATCAAACCCTATTTCAAGTCCCAACGAACAACCCATTTCAAAGCCTACGTGAAGCCACTTGAAGCTCACTATTCAATAAATTCTATTCACGTTGAAATACCATGCACAACAAGGAAAGCACACCATGCAATTCCATGCAATCTCATGCATGGTCAAATAGCATTTAAGGGTGGCACAAAAGTCCAAGAGGCAAGCATGTTGAAGAACACAGGAATGAGGATCAAACTTGTACTCCAAGGGGCACAGTCAACATTCATTCATTGGAATTCATGCATGAGACAAGAAGGTTACATTCCCATGCATGGAAATGCAAAACCCATGCAAATACACGTGGGAGAAGAAAGGCTTCCATGCATGAAGCCCATGCAAATACACGATATGAAGTCCATACAACATGCACGTGGGATTGGCATGGGAAGGGAACATGATGTGCAAATTCAAAAACATACAAGAGGACTACACCATATACGTGAAGTTGGCATAGGAGGAGAGTTCCAAGGCCACGTTGACTCCACTTGGAATCTCCACCTCTACACCTCTTCAACTCCTCACCTCTTCATTGTCCCAATAGAGGTTGCTCCATCACGTGTCTCTAGCCATGCAAAGGAATGACAAAATGGTGAAAGACGTGTATGGAAACTCACCAACATTCATGCAACTTGAAGGTCATTTGGAAGCATGGCCGATTGATGAACAAAGACTTCTACATGTCCAAGTCCAAGAGATCAAGCCAAAAGCCATGGTCAAAATTACAAGCTTGGAGAAATGGGTTCAAACATTGGTCTAAGATAATTCACGTGGAAGGCCACAAAATTAAAGACTATTTTGATCATAAATTTATTACTTTATTTATTATGTTTGTAGCCTATAAATAGGGCCAAGTCGTGCAAGATTAGGGAGTTCATTTTGAGTTTCAACTTGTAAGACATTTGGGATCAAATACTTAGTCTTTTTCAAAACTTTCTTTTACAACTTATCTAAATATTGTTTCAGGTTTTGGTGGCATTTACTTTTCGAAACACACGTAGACTTAGTTATCATCACTTTTATAGGTGAAGGGTTAAGGACTCAACAAGTGTTTGATCATAGATCCTAAGGTTCGAATCAACATTAATTATTGGGTCTAATCACAAGTTGATTAGGTTCATATCACTTCTTGAGCCTGCAAACCTTACAATCTATTTGATTGGTGCCAAAACCATGTGGGATCTCCATATACACCTCCTCCAATAAATCACTGTGAAAAAAAATCATTCTTCACATCAAGCTGATGCAGTTTCCATCCCTCATTTGCTGCTATGAAGATTAGAGTTTTGACTGTGCTCATATTTGCCACTAGTATGAAAGTCTCATCATAGTCAATGGCATAAGTTTGGTTGTACCCTTTTGCAACCCAACCGCACCTTATCGCCATTTGCAATTTCCATCCACTCGACCCTTTGGGTTTTGCTTCACAATAAAAACCCATTTGCATACAACTGCCTTTTTAGCAGGTGATAGTGATATAAGTTGCTACGTTTTGTTCTTTGCAAGAGCATCAAGTTCTTCTATCATGTCATCTCTCCACTTTGAATCTTTCTTTACAACCTGCCAACACTTAGAAATAGAGAATGTCCAAAGATGCAATGAATGCTCCATGTCTGGGTGATATGTGAAAGTATGAGATATGGCTAGCAATATCATGTGGGAACCCATATCAGTCAGGTAGGACCCCATATTGCTGCGGGCAGTTCGCCTAACCAGTTGGGGATGGAAGAAGTAAGGAAATGAATCATATCACCTGATGAACTGAGGTGGTCTATGATGGATGGTGCAGATGAAGATGTCTTCAGAGTTGAGGCGGGTAAGGACACGGGATATGGGACAAGTGCCAGTGATTCTCCAGTCTCTTCCTCGTGTACACTATAGGATTCCCCTGAGTCTGAGTCTTTCTTTCTCAACATTTGACTCCTCATGTTTCCTTGTCGTATATACTATCGGCACCCCCTAAGCCTGAGTCTCTCTGTAACCATCCAACTCCTCATCAACCAACACCTCCTCGATCGGATCTACAATCGACTCACTAATCGGAAGGAATACGTCCAACTCTCGCAATCCTCAGCTCACCACTATCACTGCTACTGTCCCCTTCTTGCTTTATACCTCCAATATCTAGTGAGTCGTCAAAGATTGAGGATGCCCTATGGGAGAAGTATGACTCATGCTCCTGAAACGTGACATCCATACTCACAAATAGTTTCCTCTCAGTTGGTCTCCACTACACATATATGTTCTGAGTGTTGAAGTAACCCACAAAGACACTCTTGATCGTCCTATGATCCAGTTTACCTATCCCCGATCTGTTGTCCTGCAAAAGCACACACAGCGAAAGATCCTCAAAGGAAGAGTATCTGGCTTTATACCTTTCCATACCTTAAATGGGGATTTGCATTCCATAATCCATGAGGGCATCCTCTTAATCAAGAACTGTTTGGCCCATTTATCGCAATAATCATACTCCAGGCAACCTCAAGAAGATGGCGATTCTTTTTTTCTTCTACCTCAATGCTGAATACCGGGGGATGACAGATACTCTGCAAATGCCATATTGGTGTGTTTTGTCCCATTATCAAACCGTAAAGACTTTACCATTGCTCCATACTGAGTCTGAACCCCTTTGTGCCAATCTTTAAAACATGCAAGCATATCATTCTTAGTCTTCATAAGGTAGAACTAGGTGACCCGAGAGCAACAATCAATAAAGGACACAAGGTATTGAAATCCATTGAAGAATGGTGGGCAACAAGGGGCACATACATCAAAATGTGCTATTCAATGGAACAGGAGCTCCAACTACTAAAACTGATATATGAGCTCCTGGTGTGCTTACCCAACTCATAATCTCTGCAACACAGGCGATGATATAGTTGACTCAAAGTTGAGAAGAAAGGCTTACCCAACCGCCTATGATGAATTAACACTAAGTTCTCTGCACTCCTCCCATCTCCTCCAGATTTCTCAACAAGGATGAGAGGGTTGAGTTCATTCCTTCTCGATCCTTATACCACAAGTCATTATGCCATGTCTCAATCCCAAGAATCGTGTTTGTCCTCTTCTCTTGGAAAAGCACATTTGGAACATTAAAAAACACAATGCAATTTAATTGGTGGACAATGTCATTTATATACAATATTTACAGGAAAAGAAGGAGCATGAAAGACTTTGGACCAAGTAAAAAATGTTGGTACATTGCATTGTATCGTTATCGACCACAGGCTCATCTGCACCATCAATTGTTTTAACATTCAACGGAACCGTTATGCGAGTATAGTAAGAGAACTCCCTAGCACTACCCGTCACATATCGAGATGTCCCAGAGTCAATGAACCACTAGTGGGAAAAGAGGCAAGGGCCTCAGTAACATCGCCCATCCATACTACCTGCATTAGGTGCCTTATTTCTCCACAGTGGTAGCACCTACGAATATACCCTCGAACAATAGTGGAGGTAGTGGTCTTAATCTAGGCATTCGCTTCTTATATGAGCCCGACTAAGAATTTTAGAACCTCGTGATCGAGCTTACTCAAAGCCTCTAATCCCTTACCTACCACATTATCTTCTTTTCTAGTCATATTCCATACAACTGCACCACAATCAACAACTCAAGGAGTCTTCAATCCATAAGTCACAATTCACAATTCACAATCTACGACATCACCACATCAACAATCCACAATAATCAATATCAATATCCAACATCAATTAAATGTTCGACAAGCCTAATTGGACTAATAGGCCATTAGCTTGACTCTCCAACTCACTATTTTTTTCCTTCTCTAGTTTTTTCCTCTGATTTTTTACTTTTTTTTCCCAAATAAACGTACACCAAATCAATTAATTCAACCAACTCAAAATAAATTATTTCAATTACATATACCTCAACCCAAATTGCGTCTCTCATTGCAAATACAAAACCCTTCCTAATTCTCTTTCATTCTTGTTGTGCTGGATAACAGTAATAGTAGTAGCGGACTGGCCGTGTCCACTACCATTACCGCTAAGGTAGCGGATGAAGGTAATGTATCCATTATCGTGACCAACATCTGCTATTTTTCTACCTTAGAGGTAGCGGTAATAGAATTTGTTATAGAACCAAACCCCTAGATTTTTCTGGTACTTCTTTTTCTTCAGGAATTCTACTTTGATCCACTTCCATAGAACTTCACACGCGCCATATTTTTGGGGTTGTTTAGTGTTCTTTTTATTCTAGGGGATTTCTGAGTTTTCTTCACAGGCTTACCAAACTTATTGTTCGTTTTAGGGTTTCCCCCATGAGTAGCAAAAACTTGGGCAGAGGTTACAGACGCTCACAAGCTTTCGTCCTCAAGCTCGAGATGCTTAGCTATATCAGTGAAAGTCTTGATGTTCACTTCATGAGACATCAAAGTTTTAAAAGGCATCCATCGTCTGTCTTCCCTTTCATCAGGTAGTGAACGAAACACATTATTGACTTGTTCGAACTCAGAAATTTCGATCCCGCCAGCCTTGAGATCGTGCAACATTGTACTCATAATGCAGGGGTGTTCAAGTACATGTCGACTTGAATTGATTTTGTACTGCAGCCAATTCACATGCAAGGTACGTAGACTTGTACTTGAAGTTTGTCCGTATGCCAACTGGAGTTTATCCCACATGGACTTGGCCATGGGCTCCGCATCGTATAGGTCAATCAAGTCGTCGTGCATGCAATACAACATAGTATAGTGGGAACTACAATCCTTCTTGGCCCATGCAGTGTAAGTAGCTAGCGTGTTTGTGGTTTCATCCATGGTTATGTACACTGGAACATCTTTCTTGTGCAGGAGATATTGAATCTTCCTATACCAAATGTCGTAGTTTAATCCAGTGAACTTATCGCTGGAAGAGAGCTCAACTATCATACTGGGGGTATTATTTCTACAAGTATATTTCAAGAAGGACATTAGGAATTATTTAAAAATTATATTTTCGGTAAGGAATTATGATTGTGTAATACGTTCGAAAATTTCGCTAGGCTAATAATCATCACGTGCTACATAACCATAAATTTCTAAGAAAATCTAACTTTCACGTATTGAAACAAATTTAATCAAAAAACACATACAACCAAAAGAATTGACACATGTAATTATTAATTGTAACAATTCGGTGGTTATTGCTATAAAGTATTTTTAATTTGTTTTAGCCAAAACATTGGAACATAGAATTGTTAACGTATAACAATTCGATTTTCTTTTAACCCATAGTTAAAAAAGAATTTTTTTTGAATCTATAAAAAAATTTGAAATTAATCAAAATGTGATTTTTAATCGATTCAGCAAGCACCCGGGTAGCTGGTCGGTACTCAAGGTCCCAATTGGGGACCAACCTTCTAAACAATGCTGTCATTCTCGCGAAGAACCCATATTTTTTGTGGGATCACAAAGGACCCTCTTAAAACCAGTCCTAGACAGCCCCATACGAGTACGACTAATATGGATTTTCTTTTGATTTTAAGATTTATGGTAATTTAATTTTGAAAACCAAATTAAATTATTAACACATAGTTTTTTTTTTGGTAGGTATTATTAACACATAGTTAATAATTATTTGTTACTATTTTTTGTTTAGAAACTAATCCTAAAACAAATAACACATAAGCATATAAAAGTATGCTAATTCATGTTTTATATGCTCAGAATTAAAAAAAACGAATCTTTAAATTAAATCCTAATAATGTATGCTAAGAATTAGAATTTAATTGCACTTAGCAAATAAATAAATAATTTCTAATCATGCATACTAAGAATTTATTGGACAAAAATAGATTTGGGCCCCCTAATTAATTGAACATGTAATGAAAATAATTGGGCCCAAGATTTAAAAATAAATCAATTCCTACTTGTTGAGCCAAAAAAAAAACGAAAATCCCACCCACGCACCCACATACACAAACAAAAATTGGGCCTGGATTAAATAACATCTGTGCGGCCCACGCATAAAAGGGCAAAAAATAAATGAAGTCAAGTGACTTCGTCCGTTTTCACTTCTCACATCGCGCAATTTGCACAATCTATGCCGCTCGTTCCAATCTTTTCACTCTCGTCACCTTGATTTTCGCCGGTTTTCTGCGCAGTCCCACCAAGGAATTGGAGTCTGTCCCTGTTTCCCCTTTTGAGTCATCGTGAGGGCTTATCCCCAAATGATGAAAACTCGGAATTTTCGTCGTTGCCTTCCCTTCTCACTCCCAAAACGGGATTTTTAGTTCGATTCATGCTATTATCGTTTAGACATGCACAGAAAGCAGAGAAAATGTTGCAAATCGGACATTTTGGGACTCAGTACGGCGGCGCGTGACAAACACGTGCCGCCCCCGAGGACAAAAATGGTGGGTTTCTTCAGTCAGATTCATAGATCGGTGGTTAAGGGAGGCGGCCGGCGCTTCCGTGCACGATTTCATACGGCAGTCGGTGGTGCGTGATTTATATGCATTGTTGATTGGCGGTGGCGGACTGCGGTCCTGCGAGGTCAACAAGCCCAGAGTGTTTGAATCCATGATTTTTTGCCAAAGCAAACAACAACAAAAGGATTAACGAAACAAACAAATAAATGGACTTAATCAAATATTGAAAAAAAGGTTCTCATACCCTTGTAGATCACTTAGATCTGTAAGAACGAATCTAACGAATAAATTGAATACAATAACGAATTTGTACCTTTAATGAGGAAGCGTATAGAACCGTAATGTTTCGGCTGATTATATCACGAACATTAACTAGGAGTCTAGTCTACCAGAGTCTCCTTGCAATTCACGTACTCAGATCTCCGACTTCACAAATGATAAGGAAGCAATTCAAGAGAGAAACTATATATTTCTTTCTCGTTCTCAATACATGAGAATAAAAAAATTGGTGTAGAAATAGGCGTTTGATACGTCCTATTCATAGGGAGAGATTATGGTTCAGGAATTGGGTAATTAACGATAATTACAAAATTTTCCCTAGTCCTAATTATGTTATTAAATTACTATTTTGTTCAACAAATACTAAAAAAACATTTTTTATTTTTCAAGTCGTCAGAGGTTGTGTCAGTCATGGCCCAATACAGCCCATTTATCCAACTATGCTGAACTGAGCCAGCCTAATATGGATTGTGTCGTGTCAACTCGGCACGGTTCAAAAACTTGGTCTGCCTACCCGACACGTTAAGGGCGCGTGCCGGGTTGGTCTAGTCTTGTTTTTTTAATATTAATAAAAATATTTTGTTATATATAATAAAAATTCAAATTTATTTTTTGCAGCCATATATTCTCTAGGTATATGTTCGAAAATTTTATATCTTAACAAATATTAAATATATTGCACTTTATATTTTTTTACTTGTATAAAAAATTATATCTACAAAATATTTAAATTTGTAGATTAAATGAATACAAAAAAAAATGTAAACTTTACTTGAAAAAATAATAACTTAGTTCAAAATTAAAAAAATATAAACTTTTTTTTGATGAATAAAATATATATATATATATATATATATATATATAACTTAGTATAAAAAAATATTAAACTTAAGTCTTTTCAAATAAAAATGAGAATTTGCCTTTTTAAATAAAAATGTGGTAGAGATTTTTCAAATAAAAAATGAGATTATGACTTTTCAAATAAAATAATGGAGTGGGTCGGATGATGGGGAAATGATTTTGTTTTAAAAAAACATAAAAATTAAAAAATAAATGGTGTTATGGATTGAATGAATGCCAACGATTTTGGCGACGGCACACTTAATATTTATGTTAAATAGTAATGAATAGTATTAGCATTAGTGCTAGCATTAAATGTGAATAGTGATAAATAGTGTTAGTATAAATTGAAGGTAGGTGATTGTTGGCAATTCGTTGTGTATAAAAGATGAGAAGAAAAAAGGCGAAGAGAAAAAAATTTTAGAAGAAAACTTGCATTTGTTCTTTATAGTTCATTTGCACGTATCAATTTTTTTACTTTATTTACACAATTTATTAATTAGTTCATAACACGTTATCAACACGACTCTACAATTGGGCTACTAGAATTCCTGTTGAGGTAAAGTTAATTAATTATTGTTATAATGTCTAATCTTTCTAAACTTGAATTTGTGGCTTTGGATATCACGGGAAAAAATTACTTGTCATGGATTCTCGATACGGAAATCCATCTAGATGTTATGGGTCTCGGAGACATTATAAAAGATGAAAATAAAGAATCTTGACAAGATAAAGCAAAGGCCATAATATTTATTCGTAACCGTATTGATGAGGGACTAAAGGCAGAATACCTCACTATAAGAGATCCTGCAGATCTTTGAAAAAATCTCAAAGAGAGATATGATCACCAGAAAATGGTGATACTTCCAAAAGCTCGTTAAGATTAGCTGCACTTACGTTACAAGATTTTAAATCTGTAAGCGAATACAATTCTGCCATGTTCAAAATCAGTTGTCAACTGAAGTTATTTGGTGAAAAGATTACCGATGAGGACATGTTAGAGAAAACATTCACTACTTTTCATGCCACTAATATGCTCCTGCAGCAGCAATACCGTGAAAAGGGTTTTAAGAAGTACTACCAACAGATTTCGTGTCTTCTTGTGGCTGAACAAAATAACGAGTTAAATGAAAAATCATCAATCACGTCCAAGTGATTCTATTCCTTTCCCAGAAGTGAATACAAAATACGCGGGCATCGCGTGTGGCCACAGTGGTGGTGGAGGAGAGAACTGAGGAGGACATGGATACAAAAAAAGTACAATTCGAATTACTTTGTTTTTGCTATTGTTCGTCTTCCCTGGCCTGAGTGTGTCTTTTACAATCTGCAACCCTGTTCTATATATAATAGCTCTTTAGGATCGGTTTGGATCCAAGGGATGTGAATTGAATTGACGGGATCTTGGATGTTATGGCACATTGGATGATCATCGTGAGGTGCAGAGAAAATGCGTTCTTAGCTTAGCCTTACCATATCTAATCTAGAAAAAACAAAATGGGAGGACAGAAAATGGAGAAGGATGTGTTGAAAATGTAATACGGATTAAATCAGCTCGGCTGGGCCATTTTTTGTGAATTATTAGAAAATTGGATATTGGGATTGATCACTTATCAATGGTCTGAAATTAGAAAGGCCCAATCGACAAAAATGATAAAGGCATTTATTTATTTTTTGTTTTTATGTGGTCCATGGATTATTATGTACAAATTTTTATTTCACTAATTATCATAGGGGAAAAACTTCTCTTTTTTCAACTTTTAATAAGTTTTATTTTATTTTCAATAAGTTTTATTTTATTTAACTATCAAGCATTTTTTGGGCTTGGTCTCAAATAAGTTATTTGTCCTCGCTGAGAATTGAAACCCTGAAATACTTTAAGTTTTTAGTCTAATAAGGTTGTTTCGTAAACACTCACATTCTACCTTATAAGCTGAAAAAATAATTTATTTCATGAACTTTATTAAAAAATCAAGCGTCTTATCACTCTCCAATCATCTTATCAGTATGATTTGCAAAATAGAGTCGAAGTCCTGCTCATTTTTTTGGTAGTTAAACTTAATTCAAACTATGCTGCAAGAGCCAAAAACATATTTACAAAGAGATCAAGTCTATATGGACTTCATCTCAAAAAGATTATTTTCTACACCATGAGGCCAAGGATAAAGTAACAACATTTTAAAGCTTTACATTGAAATATCATAGAGCAACATAACAAAGGAAATTGCAACCAGACTCCAATGGTTAGCCCCCGAGGAGCAGAGCCATGGGCAAAAAGACAATACCATAAGCTAACTTTGATCCATTCTAGTAGATGTATTCAACTAGATTCATCATCAAAACGTATTGTATTTCTCTCTTTCCACAAAGGTCATACCACAGCATGCCCAAGAGCTTTCCATAAATCCTCATCAGACCAGGATTTGATATGTCCCATATGTAGTTTGAACTGGTTCAGGACATCATAATGTCCCACTACGTAATACCAAACCATTCATAGACAACAGACCACATAAAGTAAGTATTATCACAGGAGAAAAATATATGTAAAAGTGATGAAACCATGAACAACTTTTGTGCGAAGGGTGTGTGCACCATTGCTTCACTAATATTTCATTTATTTAAACCATACAATGCCCGGAGAGAAGAGATACAAATGAATAAGTGTAAGTATACCCGACTTTATTGCCCGTGAATAACTTCCTTGATTATTTAACCAATCTGCATCTATTTGTAGAATATATACAAAGGTGTATCAGTATTTTTGCATGGATATGATTGCTAACCACAAGGGGGCCTTATGGGCGATGGTAGTTGCAGGTTATCTCTTTTGTCGACGTCTCAAGGAGATAGGTATGTTATGCTTCGACTGTCTCATCCTAGTTGGGGGATGCATCTAACTACCTTGAGAGCCTTGTGAGAGGTATGAGGCCATTCCTCCTCAATCTCGTGTGATATAATGGCTAATCATCTCCCCAACTTATGGGTGGTGGCCATCAAATCCTTGTCGGGGGAATGCATTTGCCCATCTAAAAGTACTCAATGTTGGTGTGGGGTCATTACTCCTCGAGTCCAAGTGAAGCGAAGGCACGAGGTAGATTCCTCGGGGAATGCCCAGTCCTCGAGATGACCTATGTACTTTGATGAATCACCTTCCTTCGACAATGGACGAGCTCTACATTTGATGGACTTTTTACCAGTCTTTTTCTGGCCCACATGATTAATCCCCTAAGTTTCAGGGTTATAACTATAGACCTTGAGCTTTTTAGCTATTTATCGCCTTAGTATTTTCTTTGTGTGCATGATTAACTCCTCTGTGGCGGCTCATCTTCCTTGTCCTTTCTTTCTTTCTTTATAGCGACTCACAGTTTCTTGCTCGAAGATCTACTTTTTGCATTTGCTTCTTCTCCTTCACCTGTTGCGAACTCCATAAAACGTCGTTGGTTATGTCTCAGTTGTAGCTGAAGATACACGGTCGAGTCCAATAGGAACGAGGCATCCCGTACAACCTCCATTCACCGATTCCTCGGGCAGGGGAGACACCATATGCGAGAGGAAAGTTCTTCCATGACTGGTGAGAGGTTGAGGGGACAGTGTAATAGGTAGAGGTCGGCAAACATGGGGCGGGATGACCCAACCCATTTCTCCTAACCAAGTGGGTTGGATTTGCCAGCCCGACTTGCTCATTTGCTGAATACATTCTGGGCCAAGTTATCCCATTTATAAATGTATCATGCCAACCCGGCACGGCAAAAATCTAGCCCCTGTTCACCCGAACAGGGTCCTCATGGACCTGCCCGGCCCAACCCAAATTTTTATTTTATTTTATTTAAAATATTAATTTTATAGCCCTAAAGGCCAAGAAATTGCATTTTCTTAGCCTATAGGTTCAAAAATCGCATCCGGGGAGAAAGATTGAGAGAGGATGATCTATTTATAAGTCTCAATGAGGTTAAAAGTTTTGTATGCAACCAATGTGGGACAAATGACTCTTCTTTCATATTTTAATTAAAATGAGCGTATTTATATTATATATATATATCATATTTATAGCAGAAATTAATATGACTTGATGGTTAAGAAAATAGTTTATAATTCTTCAGATATGAAGGTTGCAAATGTTAGTTAAGTGTGACCTAGAGCATTGTGCTCTTGTTAGATTCATGTATATTGGATCATGAAAATCATTTTGTTCCTTGAGTTTTGTTTATGTATATTATAGATCATTTGGGTTGATGACTCAAATTGTGAAGCTTCATAATTTTATCGAACTTTAAATTTGTCACTAGTCTTAAAAGTCATTAGCAAGGGAACAACTAGATGACTAAATTGACTAGCATGTGGATTAATACGTGATCATGTTTCACAGATCATTGATACGAGGTATCTGTTTAATCACATAAAATATGAGTGTACGAGGTACATGAATATTTGGACTCGACCTATTTGACTTGCCGGATGGATTGTGTTTGTGTCATC
>JAOWBN010024574.1:0-10509 GCA_028565015.1 Pinguicula moranensis
ATATGAGGTGCTCGGTATATCGTCTGAATGAGACCTACAATAGGATACTGGTGGCGACGGAGGAGTTGGGTTTCTTCTGTGGGATTTGTGGAAACAGTGCCAATACTTGGCTGGCGTGGCAGCTCCTTATTGGACAACAAATTTGTGCGCTATATCATTTCTATCCTTTACGATCTTTTTTGTCAGATGCATTCGATTCGAGTAACTGTAGCACATAAGAGAAAAATAATATAGCGCAAGACAAAAAAATACAAGATAAGGGCAAGACAAAGTGATTTCACCATTATACCTTTGTGTTAAACACTGATACAAAAATTAATATTGGATATAATTATCCATTTTATGTTGTCTTGCGCTTATCTTATTTTGTGATATTTTGTCCTGAGCTATATCATTTATCACAAGTGGGATAAATTGATCAATTATTATTGTATTTAATTGGATTGTGTTGGGACCCACGATTTTTGTCGTATCCTGGAGTAATATATTATTCAAAACAGTGACTCAGTTACAGTTTACGTTTACGTCTTCTTAGTTGTCACCGACTCACCACATTCACTGTAGAAAATTTTGTTAGGTGGCTAAAAAAATTTATTGGCGCACAAAAAAAATGTTTAGAGCGAATATTAATTTAAAGCAAAATAGTGCGAAAATTAATTTAAAGCAAAATAATCTAACAGAATACCTACAACGAAAATAAACTTTTTAAAGTAATTTGATCTTTTTAAATAAATTACAAAAGTAACAATTTCAGGTATTATATATATAGATCAAATAATTTTCTCAAAAATAAAATTGGAGAAAATAATTAGATTAATCAAATAATTAAAATTTAAAAATATTAACATAAAAATTTTAACAAAAAAAGTTCCCTATGAACTAAAGGTGAGGTGGGGGTAGCGTGAGGGGTGGACTGGGCTAAGGGCCGACCTAACCCTAGCTCCCTACGCCTTATAAATCTAATCTGCCGTCCATTTCATGTCCGCGAAAATTGTTTACAGGAACTGAGAAAATTGTTTTACTATTGAAGTACAGCAGGAAATTATTCCAATTTAATATGAAATTATTATAAATCACATTACCCCGTGAAATAAAATTGATGTCAACTTCTATATGTGATTACTTTCATATCGGTATGTGTTTATTCATTTTCATGTGTCCCTTTCTCAATCTCAGGTAGTCCTTTCCAAACAATCTTTAATCAAACATTTAGATACAATAAAATACATTTAGATAAAGATTAAAACTACATATTAAAAAAATGGGTGATTTTTTTAATTAGAAAAAGGGGATAGAATAGTGCAACTGTCTTTATAAGTTGCCCGATCCAAAATATCATATTTCGGAGTAAAGTGGTAACGGAGAAATAGTTCACAATTTTTTTTAGTTTTCGTGTGATGGGGGCCGACTTCCCCCTGGTATTCTGCCCTGCAAAGTTGGGTTGGTAAACTAAATGAGAGTTTGGCTAGTGAGGTCGATGGATCGACTCTGGTTGAAAGCACTGTCATCTCTGGATTAGCCGGGGGTTCACTGGGCCCAAAGGATACCGGGGTAGGGAGTTCCTCTAGCCTTGTCCCTTTCAAGGAAGGGTTACCGACTCGGGGCTCGTCTGGATCGATCCGTGAATCTGAAAAAAGCGGCGGTACAATATTACCTTAAAAAACACTAATTCAGAATTTTATTATTTTTTATTACAATTCTGTGAGCAAGCAAAAATGATATAGCGCATGAAATTTGGAGCGCAAGAACACAAGAAAAGGGGCAAAATGACCGTTTTGCCCCTGTGTTAAATAAGAATGCTGTGTTTAACATGAGGGCAAAATGATCATTTTACCTATTTTCTTGCGTTTCGTGCGTCTAGATTTCGTACCCTATCATTTTTCATAAGCAAGGTTGATATTTTGTTTAATAAAACTGATTCAATATGACAGACAAGACAGTTCAACCTGCATCTGCACGGCGTCGGTAAAAGTGAAAGCAATAAATTAAATAAAATTATGGAAGACGGGGAAATGGTGCTACTTTACGAAAGTAAATTTATCTCCATTCTACAAATGGTAGTACTAGCTGGTTGATGTAAAAGAGAGAGAGGAGTTACACGATTTGAGATAAAAAGAAGACTGGAAATGCTGCTACTTTTCGAAAGTAAATTTATTTTCTTTCCTATTACACAAAATGATGTGTTGTGCTATTATACAAATGCAGACAGCTAAGTATGGAGATGGGTTCGACATTCTATATAAATGAGAAGGTGAGTAAGAGCGTTCACCTTCATTTGTGATACTACCCCTCTCACCACTCATGAATAAATGGATACTGAATCTGTCTCTCACCCTCACCCTCATGAAGAAATACGAAATGAAATTCGTAAAATTGTGATTCATTTTCTTCCCACTTTCTGTATTCGTTATCTCTCTCGGTTTGATTAGAGTCCTATGCATTTCACGCTGTTTTCGTATGTGATTTTTTGGTTTGATTGCTATTTTTATGAGGTTTTGGCAACTGTTATCTCAGACTACTACATTGCTGGGTTACTATCTATGGAAATTTAGTTGTTTGTATTGTGGTTATGACGGTCTCTATGCTGTATAGGTTGGAGATAGAGAACCAGTATTCAAACATGCACTCCGTCTTTACTTTCCTCGAACATTATTAAGTCATACTTTGGAATGCTCCTAACTTTTTATCCAAGCTCCTATTTATTCCATTTTTAAACCAAACGATTTGAGAAAGAAAAATATTATGTACTAGTTCCTTTGGCATTATTTCTTTTCAATTATTTTGCTGTGTTTTTTTTGCATCACATGGTATTCATATACCACAGTGATATATACTACCGAGGAGACTTAGGGCGGCAAGAGCAAAAGAGGCGTGTGCAGCAAGAGATTTTCCACGCCTCTCTCAACGTCGCCTCTCTTGTGATCTGATCACAAGAGAGGCGGTGTTAAGGAAGACGTGGCGAATCATCCAGCTGAAGTGGAGACCAAACTAGCTTGTCCTGTTGCATATTGTCCTCTTTGTTTTTCCTGCACTAAGGTATAAAATGTTTATTAAGCTATTTTTTTGTTTGGCATCATTTTTCTCTTTATATAATTTTTATTTATAATCATTAGAATTGAACCTCAAGCTCCACACTCCACAGTGCCGAAGGAACGACTCCCACTGCGAGTTGAGATTGAGAGCGAAGTTGTTCAAGGGTTAAATGCATGTCTTCCAAACTTCTTTACAACACCACTGGCAGATTTTCCTCATGGTTGGACTGGCCAAGAGGGTTCTTTCTCTGCATGAGTTGAAGCACACCGACCTCATAGTCACCATTTGAATTGAACCATTTGTTCGTTCTGAAAACATCTTTAGTGATTGTGTCATAGTCACTAGTAGTTCCTTCGCCAAGCATCTTTAGTGATTGTGCTTTTATTATTTGTTGTTGAACAATAACCTTTGCCTGAAAATTGATTTTTAGATTTATTATCAGTCAAAACCTATTGTTCAGCACAAAATAATGAAAACACAAAAAGCAACAAATAAACAGTGCACTGGAACAATTCAGTCTGAAGTGTGTTGTGGTTTCTACTGGGTTTGAAGTTTACTTTTGCTGTATGCTTTTGCTACTGACTTAGTTAAAAGTTTGAGCAAATAATTAATTTTAACGAGCATGGGATGGAATACTGTGGTTCCAATTCAAATAGGAATTGGTATACTGCTTCCTTGTCGGCAAATCAGCACTTCTTGTGGCATATTTTCTTAACAAATAGGAATTATACGGGTGAAATTTTTATCTAATTTAAAAAAGCAAATGACAAGTACAAGGCAAAAAAATAAAACAATAGAAGGAATCGCAAATACAAGTGCTGCTACAACCAAATTCATAAATTTTTAAAGCTTCCATAAAAGCTAGACTAAGCAATAAAGTACCTTTTTTTTTTCTCCACTACTGCGCACGAAATGCACGAACCAGGGCGAAATAATCATTTTGTCCTTGTGTTAATCACAACATCCCTGTCCCTGTCGTGCGTTTCGTGCGCTGAATGATTCGTGCTACCTTGAGCTGTCTCGCAATACCCTTCGACCAACTCTGGGTCCAATAGATGCAAGCCCTACAACCAATCCATAGGCAATAACGGAAGCAACAAAAATCAATGGATTCATAATAAGTTCCTCGTACCAACAAAAAGAAATTATTAATGATACAATCAAGCAATCAATTATGACTTAATTATTCCATCATCAAGGGGCAAAGTTACTGAGAACTTCGAATTGAAGTCATAGTATTATTGAATCATCCGAACTACTTTGAATCTCTTTCTTTTTATGTTTCTTATCCCTAAAATCTCTGTGAATCCATACAACTTTTATTCTTCCATTTATTGGTTACATATTGTTATTTCAATTCTTCCATATTTTCTTTGTTTCATATCTTTATTCGATTAATCATGGACACAACAATATAAAACGACTTCTATTGAAACCCACACATAGTAGTAGGACAAATGCAATAGAGTTTTAGTTAATATGTAACTAGGTCAATATATAACATATACATGTATTTCTTTTATCGCATCACCCATTAGACTCAACCGCATTCAAGAATAAATCCATTTTTGTTGGAATCCCATTTTCGTAAATTCTTTTATCCCTTACGTTTAGGAAAATTGCAACAAAATATAGTTTTTTTTAACTTAACTTGGGGAATAAGATTATTTGGGCAAAATATTGCATAGAAATATCATTATTTGATTAGCGTTCCTGAAATTTTTGAATAAATTGGTACAATTTATTTTGGAATCAAATATACTGCAAATCTAAAGTCTAATTTTTTTTATCCTGTTTTTTTATTTAATCACATGGCTTAACCATAAATCTTATTCAAATCACAATTTGAATGAGAATATATATAATATAAAATAGAAAATAAAATGAATATTTGTCCAGAGGACAAAAAAATAAGTTTAGGAAAAAGACCCTTTAGATCTATTTCCCTTTTTCTTACAACTCTCTAATATTGTTTTTGTTCCTATTGTTTCTTATTGTAAATAGATTCTTGTCTATTTCTATTAGTTAAGGGATTCATCTTGAGCCGTACATGATTACTTTAAGGTAAGCTAAGGAAGTTTGATTCTTTACCTATAAAATACTTGAGAATTTTGCTTTTAATTAAAAAAATTGATGTGATGGTGCGGGGGCTGGGGAGTGGTTAAGGGAAGTATTTTTAATGTTTGTATGGTGGGCAAAAAGAAAAGAAAAAATGTTAAACGCTAAGTAACTGAGGACGACTGACACACGTTGGTTCCAACTGGTTGATGAGGGAGAGATAGTTCTGACTTTTGATGGAGAAATATATACAGACAATTTAAGTTTACAAATAAAACCCTCAACGGCAGCTACGTTTTTATATCAAATTTGTTTTCTGTGAAATTGTTGTCTCGTCTGCTGCTAATTTAATGCAGATTCAATTTTATTGAACAAAGTGTTAACCGTGCTTATTCTCTTCTTGAAAATCATGATAAAATAATAATCAAATCATAAATCAATTAGTTAGGAGGACTTTCTCAGCATTGGTGGCATCTGAGGGGGCAATCCTGCTATTTTCATTAGGAGGCAATCATGATATTTTCATGAACAATGGTGGCATTTGAGGTGACAATCCAACTATTTTGAATCAACATTGAATGAATCTAGAACGGGTGTTTTAAACACATCAAGACAAGAGAGAGCATGAAAAAACAGAGGAAGTCCCATCCCTGTACTGAATCCCTTCAGTAAATTTAGGATCACAGGTTTAGCAATGGTGGCATTTGAGAGGCCCTGCATAAGCTGGAGCAATCTCACTGATTTTTTGCAAATTTCGCATTTTAATTTTGCCTGCTATTGTTCAAAATGGAGAAAAATGGGCCTTTCAACAAATTTCTTGCCCTTGATAAATCCCATCCAGTGAATGTTTGCAAGTTGTTACCCATTTTATCCAAATTGAGTGATGATAAGTAGAATTCCTGTGCCGCTCAACATAAGAGAATTTCTGCACTGAGTCCTAGTTATTTATTGAATTTGTCCAGCCATGTTAGCCTAGCGGCAAAGCTTCAGACTTCTGGTATGCCAAGAGGTCTGGGGTTCGAACCCGGTAGGGAGCATTAGTAGGACATTATGAAGGGATTGAAGAATGAAAACGATATGTATTGTCGTGGAGAAGCAGGGGTGAGAGAACCTTGACGACAACGATTGACTTGAGAATTTACTATTTTTCCTAACGGTTAGAAAATGCTAAATTAGGGGATTGAAGATAAATTTAATATCTTGTAAATGGTAAGTATCTAATCATTATTTGATATACTAAGTTGGTATTTGAGTAAATATTGTCATACCAATTAATTATCATTATTTGAATTGCCTACCCTTACTCCAACTCCCACAATTGCCACTAGGTCCTAAATTAGCTCCTCTAGACTAAAAAAGTTCCCCAACTATCATATCTATTCAAGCATTGTCATTGTTCAAATACCTAGAAAACATGCCACTTATCTACAAGATGCATCTATTCCAGAATGCAAACTACAATGAATGAGGAGTTTGACACCTTAGTCACCAATAACACTTGGACTTTATGTCCTCGTCCACTTGAGCGACATTTTATTCAGTGGAAATGTGTATACAAAATCAATCAAAAATATGATGGGTCCATTTATTGATATAAGACTCGCTTGGTTGCTCATGATTTCAAACAAGAATTTGGTCTTGATTTCATTGAGATCTTTAGTCATGTTGTCAAAATGGCTACTATTCGTATATTCCTTGCATTCGTCAACTTGATGTGTCCAATACTCTTCTGAATAGGGATCTGGACGAGTGAGTATATATGGAACAACTTCCTGGATTTATTTCTTATCAGCATTTTGCCTATGTATGCTCTCTTTAAAAGGCTATATATGATCTCAATAAGGCACCAAGAGCATGGTATGTGTGGTTATCACACACTCTCTTGGATCTTGTCTTTATATGTTTTGTCAATGATTCCTCCCTGTTCACATATCACTCAGATGACACTCAAATCTTCTTGTTAATATATGTTGATGATATTTTTATTACTGCTCGTCGGTTAGTGTTGTCACTACACTAGTTGCTGCACTTCAAGCTATTTTTAAACTTTGTAACCTAGGAGACCTTGGCTATTTTCTCAGTCTTGAAGCAGTTAGAGGTACCTCTAGTCTTCACATCCGACAGAGTAAGTATATAACTGATATCTTAGAGCGGACAAAGATGCTTGGTGCAAAGCCTCTTCCTTCCCCATCTACCTTTGGTCTTCACATCCGACAAAGTAAGTATATCGCTATGTATCCCTTTAAGCTATACAATATTTGATTATATACTTAATGTAATCGACATGATAAATATGATGAAGTTAGATAGAATGTTCTTTAAACACTAATGATCATCTGTATCAACTTGATTGCTTTCTTAGCATGGTCCGTTGGACTGTATAGATCATAGCCCTTGATGACATACTAAAGTAGCATCATCAATCCTCAACTTGAAGCCATAGCTCTAACATTTTAGGTGGACAGACATATTTCTGTGTTATCACACAATGACAATCAAAAGATTCTTTTGTATTTTTATAACGATCGTTCTGTAGCACACACAATATGATATGTGTGTCATAACATGACTCCCACTAAGGTGGGCATGTTACTAATTATGCCATATGAAGCCGGTGATAAATACACTTAGTCTTTCTCCTTTGCATTCAGCTTTAAAGCTTTAATGTGAAATCCATATATTTTACATTTGATTCACTTAAAATCTCATTTCATACCTACTGAACCGACTGTCCAAAATATTTATCAGTCTCATCCTTCATGCTACGCAAGCATAATGACAATTTTTCATGTGATAGGGCCAACTCATACAACGATATTTATTGTGCCTTATTAATTGATTGCATATACCGAAGTATTGCTTAGAATGAAAGGAAAACGTCGATTTTATTTCATAATCAATTGTTACAAAAAATGTCATTGTCATTTACAAAATGCGATTAAACCCTACGTAGTCCTAGACTCATAATATGAGGTATAAACACATCTCAAGGAATGAGTTTGATCATCGAATCAACAATCATATTGTTAGTAGAAATATATACCTGATACTTATATTCGCTTTATTGACAGTGTCTCGAACATAGTGATATCTCCTTTGAAGTGCTTTGTTTTTCTATGGAACCTTGGGTCCATACAAAATTGAATTATTGCAGTATTGTTGCAGTTTAGCTCTACAGGATCATCTGGCCTAAGATTCAAATTGAGGTATTGTAAAAAGCTTTTGAGCCAGAATGCTTCTTTCACTGCTAGGCTGTACGCGACATATTCTGCTTCTATAGTTGATAAAGCAATGCAGTTTTTGTTCTAACTGCTCCAAGATAAAACTCCTACACCAAGGATGAAAGCATATCCTAAGGTTGACTTGAACTCGTCCAAATTGCTCCCCAATCAGCATCCATGTATCATTTCAATTGCATGTCTCCCCCTTGATAGCATAGAATTAGATCGGTCATTCCATGGAGGTAACAGAAGATCCTTTTGACTACTTGCCAATTAGCAGGCCCCAAGTTTCACATTTTTTGTCAAAACCCTGATGAACGAAGTCTTCATCCGCCATTGCCGTCTTTCACGACTGCGAGAATCTTGCAGTCGTGCCTCATTTTCCAGTACCCGCATATCGTGTCATTGTTAGCATTGCTCCGCCACCATCCCTTGGCCATGTCGCGGTCGATATCGACATTTTGCCATTGTTTTCCGTCCACCACCGTGTTTTTGGCCAAATGATAAGGTAAGCCGTCATTTTTTTTGTCGTTTTTCTTCAAATCTAGTCTTTACGTGGCGTCATTCGCCATCTTTTTGCCCAACGACCGCAATGTTTCTCGAGTGTCTGCACTTTGGTGTGGCGGTGCGTGACGAACACGCGTCGTCCCAAGTTATAGAAAACGATTGTCGTTGCACAAATCCGTAGATCTGAGCGGAGAAAAATGGTCGGAGCGCGGTTATGCACCATTGTGCGCGGCGGTCGATGGCTCGTGATGTACATGCGCCGATCAAAAATTCTAATGGGCAAAATTGTTGGCCAACCGACGACAAATAGCGATTGGGCGACTCACATGCGAAAATAAAATGATTTCTGTTAACGTGGGACGTGACTCACACGCATTGTTGGGTCTCCGATAGCTTCTAGACGGCGTGTGGCGTATACGCGCCGCCATGGACGGCAGACAGGCGACGATTGATTACGTAAATTGAGACATTTACCAAAATTATGCGAACATACACATTAGAAATGGAATAAAAGAATCAAACATAATCAAATCCGAATATCGGCCCTGATACCACTGTGAATCTAAGTGTGTGTTTGCAAATGCTTTTACTTTTGCAAAGCACTTTTCAATGGAGATAATCCAAAAAAAGTGATTTGTAAAAAAACGGTGGGTGTTTGCAAAAACTGTGGTGCTACATAAAAAATTACAATAATAGTGTTTGCAAATATTTTTAAACGAAAATAGCTTTTTTTATATTTGTGAATGGAAAATTCAATTATGCCCTTCTAACAAACCTAACTTAACCAAAAACACAACAAATGATTTCCTTCCATATCGTCCTACCAAAAAAAAATCCAATACAGAAACTTTCATGCCTTCCGCGCCTTCCGTGCCTTCCGATCTTTTATCAGAAGATATTGTGGTACGAATTTCTGGTACGAATTTTCGTTATTGTCGATCTAATATGAGTGGAAACTATTTTGGATCTCGGTGTGGGTATGGAACAACTGGATGACGATTTCTGCATATTTTGACGTTATTTTGTTGATTAGTTGTTGAAATTGTGCTGAGTCGTAGGAGGGTTTACGACTTCTCATTGTTGAAAAATCTGGGTCACGTATATCATGATCTTGCATCCAATTTTGGGTCTATTTATTTCGCGCAGGTTCTTGAGGGAGGAGGTAAAAGGCATTTATTTTGTAATATGTAACTATGTAAAGCAACGTCTTCTCCCCATGAATTCCATACAAAGAAATCCCCCAGTGACTCCTACATATTTAAATATTCAATACTTGGAGGAGGGGTAGGGTTGAAAAGATGTTTTGTATGAATACAAATGGAACTTCTGTCGCATAATTAAATTAGATGACAACTTCTGCAGATTTTGATGTGGTTTTGATCTTCTATATGTTTTTCATGTAGGTTTGTTATACTGGAGTCAGCTTTTGTGGGTAGTGATTTTAATATTCTTCAAAGGATCTATCGTGTTTGTTCTATCTTGTTTAGGATTCAGACATGAGCTCAAATTTGTTATCCAATGACGAAAGTGGTGAAGATGATAATGACTCAAACAGATTGCTTCTTTTATTAACTATGTGTCAAGCAGCAAGTGCAGCAGCAGCATATTATGTGAGATATTTAAATAAAGTTCCTTGTCACACTAGGAAGTTTAGTGGTTGGGCAAATTTGATGGATATGTTAAATTGTGA